>VDFB02276870.1:0-37056 GCA_007258455.2 Sequoia sempervirens
TGTTTTTTAAATATTTAATTTACACAATTGCCATAAGGTTTCCAAGACGACGTTACTTAATCCTAATAAATAAACTCAGCACACTATCATAAACATAAGTAGAAATATAATTTCATGAATGATCCAATTTACAATAAATTATACAATTGTATATCCTCATGTCAAGATTACAATAGGTGAGACTTCAATGAATCTCAATACACCAAAATGATAGTACAATGTGAACGCTCTTATACAAGAGGTAATTATAAAAAGAAGATTGTGATCATATCACGTCTGACATCCATATCCACGAACATGCTTTGCATCCATAGTCACGAAAAATGAAGTAACTGGAACTAGCTGCAAGCATAGGATCAATTGCAAGAAAATACAAGGAAGGTGTAGCACGGTTTCCTCCCAACCATGTGGAACCCAAAGGTCCACTCCCTCCGTGCTAGGAGATAAAGATAGGTCCACAAAAAAAGAAGATAGAACATAACATTTACGTGGTTTACAAATTCACATCATGTCATAACAATTACAAATCATAACAGACACAATCCCAATAACAAATCACATCAAATATAAATCAGAACACAAGGATCACCATCATGGTATAGACTAAGAGTGTCATCACATTGTCGAGACAGGTTACCCTGGTGAATCTTCCTAGACTACTGGCCCTCTCCAAGAGTTACCCTGGTAGCCTCTACCGATTCTCGGCCCCTATGCAGACCAATGTGGAGTCACTTCATCTTTCAAGAGGACAAGATGACGACTTGCCATTCTAGGCCTTCTCAACCTTTTCTTAACCTGAACGAGCGTTAAGACAGTAGGCGAGGCACACTTTTATCTGAATTAGTGTTTATAACTTCCTAACCTATAATTCATTAGTTAGGTTTTCACTGAATTAACACACCTACAATAGGTTACCCAGACAATCGCTTCCGGATTTTGGCCCCTACCGCAAGCCACTCTCTCTCATAGCATGACTCAACATCAAAATACAGATAGCCTTCAAGGCAAGGAACAAATCTACAAGTGTACACACATATCTCTACTTGACATAAACTTAGGGATTTTGTAATGTCACCATTCACAACTATATATTGTAAAGGTCTCAAATGGGCCATGATCAAGACAATAATACCCAAAATATACATCTAAGAGAACAATTTCCTGACCTTTGGAAATATAAATCTCAGTAACACTTAACATTTGACTTCCACTTGACAATTTCAAACAAATAAATCCATAAAGGTCTCCTTAATCATAAATCATTTAAGATAAAAACTCAAACGACCATATATTCACTTTACATAATATCTTAATTATGAACCCCTAATACCGAAATATAATAACATTCACTTTCTTCATTTCTTTGTTTCCATGTTATTTAAATCATAGTTTAATCTCCCTTTTACATGTATATGATTGTAAAATCACAATTTTATAGTAAGCTACTTGTACCACTTAATTTTAAATAATGAATAATCAAGTTCAATGTTATAGACAACGCTCATTTAATTAAACTATAATAAATATTATAAGAAAGAGCTTGCTACGCATATTATGCAGAAAGCAAAACATCACTGAATAGAAATAGTAAATCACAGACTAACTTCAGTTAATAACAACATGCAAAAGCAACACTAGAGTTTGATAGAGTAAATCTTATTCATTAAACAATAGAATAAATAGTTTTCAAAAAAAAAATAACTGGAAGTAACCCAACGCAAACACTTAGTGACATAATTAAGAGTATAAAGTAAAGAATTAACGTAGCTCATAGGAGTAGGACTTCTGTTTAGTTCAGGAAACAAATAGATTTATAAATATCAAATGAGCTATTTAACTTCCACATAATTACAAGTTATAACACATAATTTAGGTGACACAAAATATCATGAAATTCTTTTAATAAGTATAAAGGATTCAGCGCCTTTAATCCTAACTAATAGTGGAATACTTTACCTCAAATGGAGTTCTCTAAAGAAAACATAACAAATTGATTTCCTAAGAGATTCTAACGCCTTAATATTAGTCTTTATTTCTTTAAGTGGAAATAGATTCAGAGACATACTATATTCCAACGCCATTGTGTGATGAGTAAAATTTAAAAAAAAAATACAATACTATAACCGAAATCCATCGGCATGTACAAGTAACTACGGAGAGTTCAAATATATAGCTTAGGCATTAAATATATGCAAATTTTCTATTATCAAATCTGTTATGTATGCAAAATAGAAGATTCTCTAAATAAAGCAACAGGGTAAATTTGCGCATTAGTTGTGGATATATAACTAAATATATTTACATTGTAATTCTACCGCTATGAAGTAATTTGGCTATCTTTAAAAGAGTAACACTTAACTAAAGATTTGTACAAATCATGCCATGCACAACATCTATAATGCATGTTACTTCAGCTTGATACCGGGAATACATACCAACTAGCACATTAGACGCATGCAAAGTGTGAGGTTAACGCAAACTTAGGCGTATCTTTTTTGAACGTGTACAGAAGGGATCACAGATACACAAACGTTAAAATAAACAAGAAAGTCAAAAACTAGAAATGTTCCACGCCACACTAAGGGAATTTGGTCGAGTTTCTTTTAGCAAATATATTTAGAATTTATACTAGATATAAAACGTTCTTTTATTTTATTTTTTTGTCTTTGATCTATAAATATTTTGAAGGCATGGATAAGTTTATACTTGTTGTTTGCATGTGATATCAGACAAATGTTTACATTCACAATGATAAAGGTCAAAATCTAAATCCAGTTGCTAGATCCATGAAAAGACTCACTAAATAAAGGATTAGTTATGAGCAACGATTTGGAATACAACATCGAATAAAAGAAATTCGACATGGTGGACAAGGAATAGAGACTATGTGTTTAGAGAATATTGGTCATCAGATCTCTGATCAAAGGTTATATAGAGAACATCTAAAGCACATGACTGCACGCATTCACATAGAGGAAGATATATGACAAAAGATCAAAAGTTCAATCACCTCTCAAGAAAATTGGCATCAAGATCCAATATGTCGAGTTTAAAAGGAAACTATTCACAGATCTAATGAATAGGTGTTATATATATATAGAAGCCAAAAAATACTGATCTACAGGAGGTGACTGAATATGCAATTTCTAGCACACAATATTTTTTGAGGGTTTCAAACGTCTTCTACGGAGATATGACTTTAAAAGTCAAGGTATATTCTCAGATTCATAAGGCATCCATTATAAGGCAACAAAGTAAAGATGTATGGAAATGACTCAAGCCATTAATGGTTATAAATGATATTTATATACATAAATTTACTTAAGACACAAATTTTAGAAAGAGGGTTTTACAAAACAAAGAAAAATACATTCCAGACCATTTCCTATACAACCAAAAGAACTCACAATTTTAAGATTTCAATCTCCTAAAAGCAGCGCCATTACAGGGAGACCAGGATTTCTGTGTAGAGATAAAGAAGAAATAAAAGAGACGACAGTTATGAATTTAAAGATTCAACCCCTCCCCAAATTATGTTGTTTAAATCTTCAAGATATCAGACTTTTAATTGTTTCTAGATTTCATTCTTCATTCTAGATCAGACATTTCAATAAATCAATGGATATTCAGAAGATATCAAACTCCATTTTTAGTTCTAAGATTATATGCTAAATTCAGTTTTCTTGAATTCTTAACATCATAATTTAATTGTATTTTCAACAAAGTTTGTTTGCCTAATCTAACCATTTTCTGTTTAATTTGCAGGTTTGACAAACCACTATTTTTCCAAAAAGTTAATTGAAGAAATTTTACAGAAACTTAAAAAAAAGAAAAACCTGGTTAATCTGGAAATTGAGCTGAAACGAATTCTGAAGCCTTTACTGATTCCTCAATTAATTTTCCAGACTTCGACGGTGAGATTCAAATCAAAACCCCTTTTAAAACACACTTGTGAACAAAACCTTAAGAAAAATTCTTCTGAAAACAATTGCCATGAATCAAAACTGCTAAAAACTGCTACCATAAGAAATCTTCCTGTGAATGTTTAAATCCCTCCCTTTTTCCAAATATTAATTCATGCAATAAAGACTTCAATCATTCCCTTTTAACTGACAGTACAATTTGCATCGAAATTAACTCATTCAGTCCAACTCATTCTTCAAAATACCAGAACAAACGTTTAACTGACAATCAAAGATTCTTATCTCGTCAAAAATATCTTGCTTTAAAAATATCTATTTCACATAATTCAAGTTGCACAATTAAATCAAAAATATTAATATTTTAATTAAAAGCATTGCAAGGAATTAACTTTCACTGATAAATTCAACAACTTATTTAATTTAACTTAATAAATTAAATCACAAACATTGGTATAAACATTAATAAAAATTTAATAAAATAAATATTAAATACGCAAACACAAAACAATATATATATATATGAACACGAGAAGACAAACTGGACTACACGGGGTAACACAGAGATACTCGTTCGAAAACGAATGATGGTTTAAAAGGACCTGTCAATACCTCCGACAACATATTCATATTGAATTAGGGTACGCTCAGACCTGACAAGCAGGTGGAGCCGTTACCCGGTACCTGTGTCTGCAGGAAAACATCAAGGTTAAAACATATATATATACTCATGTTAGAAAACACACCGTGAATAAGAATTGCAGCGTAGCAGGGTACTCACGAATGAGTAATGCTACACTGTGTTCTTCACCGACACACACGAGCAAGATAAATCATAAGCAATCATTACAACATGATAATCATTTGCAAAGTCATAACAAAGAAACCATTTCATGTAAGAATCTATCTCAGTATCATCAAACTAATCACAATCCAGATAATCAGGATGTCAATGTATCATCCACGAAGTACAAAACAATATAATATCAAAATCACCTTTGAATAAGAACAACATAGTATCATAATAAACTAAAACATCTAACAGGAAGAATCAAACTGAAAACAACTAAGACAGGATGTCATAGTGAGAGGGTCACTACATGCATGAATTCTTTGAGTTGCAAGGAAGGCAACTTCTATAGGTTGGACAAATAGGAGGGGCTGAACAGATGCAACTCTACTTAACTAGGATTCATCATTCAAGGAATGATGGGTCCCCTTTCTTTATATATGTATTTTTTCTTGCATGTATCTATAAATGTATAGTCTTTTCCTTCATTTGTATTCAAATAGTTAGTTCCACGACTTGTGTGGGACACCATACATTTACATTTATAAATAAAGACTAATTTTACAAAAATTGTTTCACTCTCTTCTCTGTTGTATGCATTTGCATAATGCAGTCTTTTGATAATTTCTTTATGCTCATGGATATAACATAGTAGAGTAGAATGCACCTTTTTTTCACTTTGTAAAACATAAATAGCTCTACCTATTTCAGCTGGTAGCTAAAATAGGTAACAATTCCCTTGCAAGGGGGGGATTAGATTTAATTAGTAATTTGATAATTAAAGAAAGTTTCAATTATACAAATGAGGGGAATTAGATGATATTCATTAAATAATTAATTTATTTAATGAAAAAGGGAAGTAATATGATATTTAATTAAATAACTTAGGGTTGTTCAATTAAATAAGAGGACTTAGGAATTTAAATTAGACAAGTTGATCTATCCAATTTAACAAGATGAAATGTTAGCATGAAATGGGGTGAATTATCTAATTAGGTTTATTAGGTTAACAGATGTAAATGATGCAATTAATTAAATAGCTAGGAAAATTTAATCAACTAAGTGAAAAGAAGATGGATTTCAAGACGAAGTGATGTTAGTATATCATTTTCGAGTGTGTGATATCATTTAGGACATTTTGAAGTGTCTACAATTATCTTCTACTTTGAGAACATGGGTTGAAAAATGTGGAGACTCAGAGTCTTGTATTGGTGAGAGTTGAATGTAGGCACAACATTGGTGATGGTTATAGTATCATGGTTATGCAAGTACACTTATGCATTGACACAACATGATCATTTATATAGTTGTTTGTTGGTTTTTTGTTGTTGTTGGGAGGTTTTTCTTATCTTCTAGATGCCTGATTCTTTCCCTTGACCATGGTTACTCCATTTATGACATGTCTAAGCAACCCAAATATGTGTTGATTTTAGTTTTGAGCCCTGATTTCACAAGATTATTGTCTCGATATCCTGGCCTATTGTTACCACATGATGATAAGTCATAATTGCTCCATTTATTTAAATTCTGATTTATGTAGGCTGAGATCATCCAACCAATTTATCACAAATGGGATGACTTGGATATGGACCATCTATATGCACAACATTGATTTAGTGCTGATGCAAACCTTCTAGTCCCTTATGGCTATTTTATGCATTTGGTGGCTGTTGTTTCAGAGATGAGGACTTAACGACTAGAGTCCTGATCATCTCTTGTTTGCATTCAACATGTGGTTTTGATCATGACCATGATATCCTATTATATCTACTTGGTTTGCACATCTCAAATGAGAAAAAATTCTCTCAACTACCATTTTGGCAGTGTGGACTGATTACAGATTGCCTTGTTGCCTAATCTCCTTGGATTGGGATATCCATTCCTTGTCTTTTAAAATATGAGATCATTTACTGAGTGTAAAATCACAAGAATCCTTTTATTTAGAGACACACACAGATGTCACATGGGTTTGGTACCATGGTTTATGGAGCTGATAGTGACAGATCCATCACATTTAAATGATCTCTGTGTTTTTTTATTTCTAGGAGGATCTCTTAGATCATGTTGTTGCAAAAGAGTTCTTTCACATTTATAGGTTCACTATTAGGATATTTTTATCTTCATATGATTGGAGATGTTGATTCTTAGTTTAGATTGTGTTTGCTATTGTGTCATGGTTTACTCTTGATCCAAGATTATAAGATTTTCCATGTTATGAGTTCTCTTTGAGACCAATATGTATAATTATTTCATGTGATCTCCTAAGAGGAGATGTTAGATCATGTTGTCATGATAGGTTCCTAATTCTACAGTTGGAGCTTTCACATTCATCTTGATTAGTTTTCTCGGCATTGAGTATATTTATCATGTGCTTTGGAGCTTCAAGATAGTGTGATGTTTCATTTGGAGCTTTTCAAGGATTGATCAATTTCAATTGCTCATAGATACTTGGAGAGTTAGGTGAGGTTGGAGTTCTCTTGGGATTAGAGACATTTTATTGAGGAAGTTACTCTTTGGAGGTTTCAACAAGAATACCAAGGATCCTTCACCTAGATATGGATTTGAGTTCATGATGGACCTTTAGAGGATATTGTTCTTGGAGTGAGTCATGATGACTTGGTTATCCTAGAGGAGCATTATCCTTCCCTACTCTTGGTATATTCAGTGATTTGTCATCTGAAAGGTATTTTCCCATTCTTTGCTTTAGAAGTATTATGGTTTAGGCTTTATCTTTCATAGATATGGATCTTAAGTTATGGATAGTTAGTTTTGGAGGATTCATTTTGAGGTATTTTTATCATGGTTATCTCATTGTGCATATGATTTTATTTATGTTATCATTCATTCATGATGAGTTTTAGGAGATATCTATTGGGATGATTTCTTATTTTGGGAAGGGATATATTTGAGTTTGATTTCATTGGTTAGAGAGGCTTTTGGATAGATGTTGGAATTAAACATGATACATATGTTTTGTTTGATCTAAGAGGTTGAATGGTTGGGTGTTGTTGAGACCTTTCATTTGGGGTTGTAAGGAGATCATACTTGACACAACGTATCACTTTGAGGTGTTGGTAGATGGACAAGTTATGTTTTATAGGTTTTTCTCTCCATTCTATGGTTCCTTCTTGGAGATTCATCTTCATATGATTTGGAAGGATCTTGGTGACATGTTGTGATAGATTATGTAGATATTTGTGTTGCATGTATGGATAATTATGATTTTTCTTGGTACTACATAGTTTTTGATCATTTGCCACACGTTGATATGAGTGTTGATTGATAGACTTGATACTCCTTGTTCTATTTTCAGATTTGACAATACCCATGTAGTGGGAGTTCCTGGATATGTATGTTCTTCATTGACATGTTTGACATGAGGAGCTTGTGATTACAGCTTATGGGTTGCATATATTTCCATGAGTTTACTAATATTGTTGATACCTTGGAGGTATTGATGGTTGCATGTATTAGCATGTGTTGTGTATGTTATTTTTGATCATGTGGTTTTTTTTACCTTTGATGGTAGCTTAGATCCTTTGTTATTACTTGGGTTTGATGCTTGTTCCTTCCATAGGTGGCATGTTGCAAGATGAGATGATTTCTTACTTGAGATGGTTGTCACTTTGGTTTTATTGCAGGTTTCTTGATAGAACACGAGAGCATGTTGGAGATTCATGTGGTTTCATTGATTGACCATTGCATAAATTGATTTATTATAATGTTGTAATTAAATAATTATTTAGTGTGGTGCACCTGGGAAGTGTGTTTAGCCACATTAGTTAATTATTTGGGGTCACTTGTAATGTTGTATTATAACATTGGGTTATTATTTTATATGTGGTTTATTAATATTTAATAATGTGATAAAATAATACCCAATATTAAATGAGGGTTCAATGGTTTTGTGTTCACATAGATTTATCTTACCACTTTTCTATATTTTTTTGAGCTTGATTCTATATAAGAAAACACACAATTAGTGGTTAAGGTTGGTTGGGTGAGTGGGTTGTCATATTATTAAGTCTTTCTAAGGAGTGCATATGTGAAGCATGGCATAGGATGTGTGGATTCATTCTTTGGCACATGGATGATGCATTGTAGAGGCTAGATATTTCAAAAATCTTCATTGTAACTTTTTAATTACATGTATTGTTTTATTGTTGAATAATAGATGGACTATGGGTGCTTTTGGAGGTTGGGTTTTTCCTTCTTGAGAATTTTCCTAGGGTATATCTTTTATTATCTTGTGGGTTGTAAATTTGATCTATACATTATAGTTATTCTGTAAGCTTGTATGTGCATGCTTTTCTCTCATTAGGTTATGTGAAAAATAGATTAAATGAACTGGGTATTCAAACATTATTTCCTAGAAATTGAGTATTTTTTATAAGGATTTCTTGGATCACCATCCCCCAATCCTCTCTCCATTCCCCCTTCTCTAGACCCTTAGTGAAATTTTTCAAGTTACAAAGTGGTAAAAAATTATCGATTTTAAGAGTTTTATCCATTTGGGGTGTTCCTAGATATATCATTGGAAGGACCCCAAATAGTTGGTCTAGAGGGGGGATGTATGAAGCCTAGGCTACTCTTGCTTCAATTTTTTCCAATTGGCCTAATTTTTCATTAGAGGGAATGGATGTTATTGCATTGGGGTAATGATACTAAAGGAGCCTATTTAGTGGCTCTTGGTTATAAGTTTTTTATAGCATAAGAAAGATGTGAATGGAGACTTTCCCTAGTGGAGAAAGATTTGGAATAAATTTAGTTGGCCCAAGTGTAATCTCTTTATCTAGCTATTGTGTCAAGATAAATGACTCGCCTAGGATAATATCATAAAGAGGATTTTGATGTCCTTTTAATTATGTTTTGTATGGTAGTAGTGAAGAAAGTGTTGCCCATATTTTTGATGAGAAATAAATAGACTCTTATAAAAATTATTGGGAAATTCAATCTCTATCCAAATAAGACTTCAATGGATAAGATAAAAGGCTTAGACTATGTTACAACATGAAAATCTAAAACTTATATTTAAATCTGAAAATTAAGTTTCCTTAATATGGAATTACCATGATTAGATCCATCTTCTTTATGATGTCAAAATTTAGTCAACATAGCATGCTTATAAACACTACCTCATGTGAACTCATAAAAACAATATATAAAGATAAACTCACCATAATATAGCAGTAATGAGGCACAAATCAACAACACAAGAGCATCACATAACATAAAATTTACATGGAGAAATCCTTGTGGGGAAGAACTCCACCAAGAAGAGAGGCCAAGTATAAATTATCTTCAAATAAATGATATTACAATACAACTACTTTCATTATCCTCTTTTCCTCCAATATAGAAGCAGTTATGCACCTATGAACAACCTCCTTATGTCTCAACCTATCCATATTCCTACAATGATACTCTACATTCAACTATTACTTATAATTTCTACATCCAAAAGGCTAATTTTATAGATGTGTGAAGAGGTCTAATGCACCAAACATGGCGTCCAAAGATGGATCTTCATTCTAAATTTCCCAAAACCTTAGATTACCTCCTCAGAATGTGAAAGGACACCAATTTTGACTCCAATACTTTCTCTCCAACTTGAGTGCCCAAACATAGAAGAATAAATGAATGAATTTTAGTGATTTCCACGATACCAAGTAGTCTAAGGGACCCAGATGACCAACACTAACAAAGTTTCAAGATCTTCTCAATGTCATCACTTCTATTATGAATATTGATAAAAAAAATTACCATCTTGTGAAGTTTGAAAAAAATATTACATTAATTGCAATAAATGATGGAATACAAAGAGACAATTGTTGCCTCTTTCTAAGCTCCCACTTGGAGAATACCAATAGTCTCTCATTTATCCTATCCTTACCTTTTATTATCCCATTTTAGGTGCCCATTTGTCAGAAAATAAATATTAAATATTTATATCCACAAGTTACATTTACTACTGCTAGTGGAACCTATCGCCCCTTATGAATGTAATACAAACAATAGTGAGAATAAATATTACAAAATAATTTTGCAATACACCCTAAATGCCTAGTGACACTTTCTAAGGATGTTGGAATCATGCAATATGACATAAGATTTACAAGGTAGATGGCACCTTAATCCTAACATTCTCCCACTTTGCATTATATATTATAAATACATCCATAAGAATCACAAACAAAGGAAAAACATCTCTTATCCAATCATGTACCATCTAAATATTCACCATGCTCTCATGCTCCAACAAGATACCTATAAAAGTAACCATAATAACCACCATCAAGCAAAAACTACTTACATCCTTCAACATGCCACCTATGGAAGAAAAAGGAACATGCCAAGGTGAAACATATCAATTGTCACTGCAACTTGCACCAATATTTACATGAACACAAACATTAATACTTTCTGATATAGGATGAAAGATGGTTAGAGGTATTATGGTGATTGCTAGAAGTGTCAGATATGGTACATTGTATAAGCTCAATGCATGCACTATTGAGTGCAATAGTACTTCTATGAAAAGCAAGTCTATGGCTACTTTGTTGGAAGAGGTGAGGGTTTCATCTTCAGTAGATGGTCGTGCTTTTTGGGTACCCAAGGACGGTCATTCTTCTAAATCAAAGTTTTCTGCAAAGAAAACTATGTTATGGCATGAGAGACTTGGCCACATTGGAGAAAAGGGTCTAAGGACCTTGAAAACTAAAAACCTTACTAAAGGGTTGTCTGATTGTAATCTTGAATTTGATTTTTTTGAGCATTGTATTTATGGAAAACAAAACCTCGTTTAGTTTTACTCGAGTTCTCATAAATCTTGTGGTGTATTAGATCTTATTCATTTTGATGTGTTTGGTCATGTAGATGTTATTTTAATTGAAAAATCCACATATTATGTTTCATTTATTGATGATTATAGTAGGACATGGGTATATTTTCTAAAGAGTAAATCTAAGGTTTTCAGTCAATTTAAAGAATTTAAAGAAATGGTTGAGTTGTAGATTAGAAAGAAAATAAAATGTTTGAGGGATAATAATGGTGGTGAATTTTTCTCTAATGATTTTGATAAATTATTTAAATATTGTGGTATTCATAGACAAAGGAAAATTCCATATTCACCACAATAGAATGGAGTAGTAGAAAGAATGAATTGGACACTAATGGAGAAGGCTAGGAGTATGCTGAGTGGTGTTGGTCTAGAACAAAAGGTTTTAGGTTGAAGTTGTTGTCACTACTTGTTACCTGATTAACAGGTCTCCTACATCAACTCTTGTTGATAAGATGCCTATAAAGGCATGGTTGGGTCACAAGCCTTCATTATGACATCTTAGAGTTTTTATTTGAGGCATATGCACATGTGCCAAAGGAGAAGTGAAAAAATTTGGAGAACAAGGTTGTGAAATGTATCATCAGATATAGTTATGGTGTGAAAGGATCCAAGCTTTGGTATCCTCTTGCATAGAAGGTAATATATAGTAGAAGTGTTACTTCTAGAGAAACTAATCCTTCTTTTGTTACATTACAACTAAAAAAAATTAAATAAGAATATGTGATTCAATTTTTGTCTACACCTAAGAAATTTGAATCAAGGCCCATAGATAGACAAGAAGTTAAGGAGAGATCATCTAGCTATGAATCTTCAAAAGAAGGGGAATAACCTCCAATTCATCTTGTTCATAGGTCTACAAGGAATACACAACCACCTAAAAGGTATTCACCTGATGATTGGAGGTTTATTTTTACTTTGAATACTAGCATCGATGAACCAAGATCGATAGAAGAGGCATTAGGTATGAATGATGCAGAATCTTGGAGAATCGCTATGGATGAAGAAATGATAGCTTTGAAAAATAATGATACATGGGATTTTGAACCATTGTCTAAAGGAAGAAAACCTGTTGGTTGAAAATGGGTGTTCAAGAAAAATATTGGGTCAGATGGAGGTATTGAGAAGTACAAAGAAAGGTTGGTTCCAGAAGGTTACTCTCAAATTGAGGGTGTTGATTATCGTGAGATATTTTCTCCTGTTCCAAAAATGGCATCCATTAGATTTTTGTTTTCTATTACAATTGCTTATAATTTAGAGGTTGAGCAAATGGATGTGAAAATTGCTTTCCTTCATGGTGACTTGGAGGAGGATATTATAGCTAGAGAACTATGTGGTGAAAGGTAAAAGTAAATTTGTTTGCAAATTGAAGAAATCTTTGTATGGCCTAAAACAGAGTCCTAGGATGTGGTAATAGAAATTTGATATTGTAGGCATGTAAAAATGACCTAACACTTATCACACATCCTAAATGATATTTTCTCATCATCAATATTATTACCACTTAATATCATTGCATTTCACTTCAATTGCATCAAAAACCCTAATTGCCTCTATTAATTGAATAATATTAGATTATTTAATTAATTCAGTTTTTCATCATTTTTGACTAATTAAATAAATTTCATTTGTTTAATAAATTCCTAATCTAACTTTATTCCTCTCGATTAATTAAATAGCATCAATTATTTAATTATGTCACTAATTTTCTTTATTCCCTTAAATCAATTAAATTATTAAATCTTAATAGTTTAATTAATCACTTTCCCCTAAACTTGAATAATTAAATAAATTATTTAAAATATCATCAAAAAGGTCAAAACAAACAAATACAACTTTGTTTGTAAAAGTCAAACATGATTTACACATTCAACTCTAAAAGATTAATTAATTAAATTGATTAATTAATTATCCTCACCCACTTTCATGATTGAGCAAATTGCAATCCATTGATTGCTCACTCTATTCCTGACTAATTCATCATTTCTTCAATCCCACTGAAGGCTCAACATGATTTCTTCAATTCCATGAATTATTCCATCTATTCCCTCAATTCCACTAAACACTCAAATTGATTTCTTCATTCACACCAATTACGTAATCAAAATCCACTGATTCTTCCCATCTAAATCCTCTCAACGGTTTTGAACCATTGATCAGGATATTCTACTATGCAATCTTGAGCATTCATTTCGAAACACAAATTCTATATAACAAACATATTCTTCCTCAAAAATGATTGGATAATCAACATACTTTGCACAACGAAGTAATACCAAAATTTCCAACCAACTTATTGAAGCTTTTATATACATCTTTGTGAACACACTTCGACACGAGATGGTAACACTATGTTTGTGAATTCATTTATGCTTTTCTCTTTTGATTTCACTATTTGAATTCATTTCTTCATAGTTTCATTTCGTGAGTAATGGGAATGAATCATGATCTTTGTTTGAATTAGATTATTTTCAATTCATTCATGTTTGGTCTTATTGCACTCTCAATTTGCCCCTTACACATTATGGCACGCCCAGTGGGACCTCGGTCCTTAACATTAACATTTGTATGAATTTTTGAACAGTTTTAGGTTCGATAAACGCAATTGAATTTTTTTTACGCAAAAGCTACAAGAAAATCATGTGGTTGATTTTTCGTTTCGAATGCACTCACCCATTTTCCAGCCACTTTCGCCATTTCAACCATTTTTTCCAAAATAACAAGGGAAATCTTGCATTTTTTAGCCACTTCTACTTAAATAATAGAGGTCACTTTTAATTTTTTTAGCCGCAGTTGCTTCTAAAAAAAATTACTTTTGCTTTAAATTTTAGTTTTTCCCTATTACTTTTTTATCCGAAATATGAGAAGATATTTTTTATTTTTCTGACACTAACGATTGTTTTTTGTTGATGTTTGTGTTTTCTAACTTCATTTGTGTAGCTCTTGTAGGATACATAACACATTACACGAAAAAAAACTAACATGTTTATTTGCAGAGAAGGCAAACGGTTGAAGTTTTAAATTTTTTTTCAGAAGCTTTCATAGTTAGGAATTTTTTTAATTTGGTGCATAAAATGAATCCCACAAATCACATGCTTTCAATTGGTGCTTAAAAATAATCTTTCAAAAGCTTTCTAGCTTAGGAAAACTTCTCAATTAGTGCTTAAAAAGAACTTTTAGAAGCTTTCTAGCTTAGGAAAACTTCTCAATTGGTGCTTAAAAATAATTTTCAAAAGCTTTCTAGCTTAGGAAATTTTTTTCGATCTTGGTGCATAAAATGAACCCCAAAAATCCAAATGCCTTCAATTTGGTGTGCTAAAAAATATTTTTTCAAAGTTTTCTAGATTAGAAAAAATAATTCTTTTAGTGCTCTAAAAGAAAATACTTGTCTATTTGACCAACGCTTTCAATGTGTTGATAAAATGAGTGATTTCCTTTCACTGGCCAATTAAGAAAAAGGATTTAGAAACACTTCAATTGGTGATTAAAATTGACAAATCAATTTTCGAACTTGCACATTTCTATCTACATTGCTTGGTATCTCAAAAACTTCAATTTTGGTGCAACATAAAAAATGATTTGTTGTCTTTTTCACACTTTATTTGGTTGGATAGCACTACTCTCGGGGCTTAAAAAGAACATTGCAATGAATTGTACATAGTGTATTCTATGTTTGGAAAACTAGGTGTCTATCATCTCCCCTCATGTCTTTTGGCAATCTTGGATGATGAAAAGCATCTTGAGTTTTGCACATTGTTTTCATTTCAAAGCATTACCTTTAGAGGGCCTTCCTCCCAATTTGTGAGAGGGAACGACCCAAGCAGTACTCTTGTTTTGGTCTACTATACAAATAATTGTGGGTGTGACGAAATTTATCAACCACCTAGTGTGGATTTTCTATACCGACGAAAGTCTCCCTTAATATCCATGAGATGCATAAAAACCCTTTCCAAGGGCTAGCAGACCTCTTAAATGAGTGAATCACTACATGTATAAACACCAGATTATCCCAAAGCATTGATTAAGAACCAATGTTGTAGAAGCCACCCCTTTTTAGCCAAAAACATTATTTTAAGTGGTGCATGGGAACTTTGATTCCAAGAAGTTACTTACAAAGTCCAACTTATGGTTGAGCTTAAAAAACTCTCCATTTTTTGTATGTAAAATCAACCCTTCAGGGCATGAAGTAAGACCACCTAAAAGAATGTGTCTATCCCTAGGGTGTAAATTGTCTTCACGAAATTGCCAAATCTTTCGATTACTTTGAAACATCAAAAATTTTGCTTGAATTGAAATGGACACATCAAAACAAGCATTAAACATGGTTATCAAACTTCAAACCCTTTTCAAATAGTGTGAATCCTTTGAAAAGAGCCCTATATTTGCACTCCTTAATGATATCTTAAAACAATATCCCTAAAAGTTTCTAGATATTTAGGCTCACATTTCAAGTTGCATTAAGGACATAGTAAACATTGGAAACTATGACTTTAGCATTTTTACTTCCACAAACTTTGTGATTTTGCGGAAGGAAACGTGCTTAAAGTTTTAGACATCTAGGGTCAAATAGTTTTGATTGTTGTGTTGGATGATCTCACTTGCCAAATCTCAAATCAGATTTAATGATGTAATTCAAAACCAAAAATTTATCCAAGTTGTTTCCAACATAGAAATTGGGAAACAAATCTACACAAAATACCACTACTTCTTCTATTTCTACCGCACTTGACTTAAAATTGGTCGCAATCAACCTAAAATAGCTCGTTTTTGCTCTTTTCCTTATGACAATCACTAGTAATAACATGTCGCTTTTGAAAATCTCAATGCAGTTGATATAAACTAGTCACAATTGACATATTTTCCTAGTCATAGTTGACTAAAAACTTGCCGCTTTTGACAAAGAATGTTGCTTTTTCCTACAGAAATTCACCTATAAGAAAAATTACACACGGAGGCCACTTTTGAGAAAATTGGATCGCAGTTTCTTTTCTAATTTTGTCGCAATTGATCATAATCTAGTCGCTTTTGACAGAAATTGTTGCTTTTTCTCCAAACTTATCACTTTTGCTCTATTTTCTAGTGAAAATGAAAAAACCAATCCGAAATTGCTTACAAATCTTTTGAAGAATGAAATAGTTAGACTCCCAAAACACGTCATAATTTACATCAATCCATCATCCATTTTGCAAAATCAAACACATCATCCTACTTTTATAAATTCAAAATCAAAACAAACAACTTGGATCATTCCTTCACTCAAACTTCTAAGATATCAACATTTTCTTTAACCTCAAGGCTAGTTCAAGTAAATTTCCCGCAACATATCCTCTAGAAAAAGAAGTGAAATATTGATCCAAGTATTTCAACACTTTGAGTTCTAAAAAATAGCGTCATCCCAAAACATCCCTCAAACTTTAGAGTCTTGAGTATCACAAAAACCATATCAAAACGCCAACACTTTCATCATCTCACTTTATGACCATTTGGCATTCAATTTCTCCATTTCAACAACCAAACCTTATGACACCTATCATACAACCAAGTCTCACACAAATCAAAGGTGAACAAATGGATATCCTTATTAGTTTGAGGAGCTTCATATTTGAGAAAAATGAAACACCAACCTAGTGGAGAAAGACAACTAACATCCTAGATAAAGAGGAAAAAAAGTAGATCTTGAGGCCAGAAGTCCCATCTTACCACCTCCTACATGGAAATAGGCACCATCCTTCCAAACAAAAAATCCCAAAACATTCACAAAAGATAGAAAATCCCAAAACAAATCATTCTTTTATTCCATTGTTAGAAATCACCAACTTCCAAAAAATATTCACGCTTGCTTATGACAACCATGCATTCACAATACAGAAAAAATATGGAAGCAAAAAAAAGTAGTGCTAGCATGCCCCCGACAAACACCACAAACAAAGTAAGTGACCCATGGGGTTATAGACCAAGTGACCTTGTAACTCCTCAAAAGGAACCCACATTTAAGGCAACATCAAACCAATCACCTAGTGAGGAAGAGGTAATCTATAGACAATAGGAAGCAATGGATAGATCAAACCAAAACCCAAATGGCATGGTCATAGAAGAAGTGGATAGTGAGGAAGAAATAAATGATGAAGAATTATTTCAACACTCCTACAAACCCAAGGTGCTTAAACTAATGGAAAAGCTCCTAAGAAAGGATCCAAATACTTACTTCTTCAAATTAGCACAAAGTGGTGCTAAGTTACTTATAGAATTTAATGTGGAAGGTCTTAAAGATTCTCACCTCATTTCCTTAGGAGATAACTTAGTTGTAAGAGAAATACCCAAACCATTGGAGATTCCAAACATGCCACCAATCCTCTCACAAGGCAATGATCAATCAATAGAAAACCCTTTGTTTAGGAAACCATTCCAAATCAAAAAAAAATTAGTGCCCCAACAATATCAAGGAGGTCCATCTCAATACATGCCCCAAAACACTTCATACATTGACGCTTCTCAAAACATACAAAATCAACAAGGGAAATTTCCACAACAATACCAACAACAAGGTGGGCCACATAGTCTGCTTCCTAATCAACAACAAGGTGGGTCACATTTTCCCCTTCCCAATCAACAATACCAACAACAAGGTGGGCCACATGGTCCCCTTCCCAATCAACAATACCAATAACAAGGTGGGCCACATAGTCCCCTTCCCAATCAACAATACCAACAACAAGGTGGGCCACATGGTCCCCTTCCCAATCAACAATACCAACATCAAGGTGGGCCACATGGACCCCTTTCCAATCAATAGTACCATCAACAAGGTGTACCACTAATGCACTATCAAGATAACCTTCAAAATAATTTGTCCCAACAACAAGGTGTACCACTAATGCACTATCAAGATAACCTTCAAAATAATTTGTCCCAACAACAAGGTGTGCCACATGTTACCCTTTCCAATCAACAGTCCCATCAACAAGGTGTACCTCCAATGCACTATCAAGGTAACCTTCAATACAATTTGTCCCAACAATAAGGTGTACCACCAACACACTACTAGGGTAACCTCTAGCAGAATCAACCACAAAAAGGAGTACCACCAACACACTATCAAGGTACCCCTCTTCAAAAAAATCAACAAGGACCTAACCCTTCTTCCACACAAGGAACTAACCCTCCTTACATTTAACAAGGACCTAACCTTCCTTCCACACAACAAGGCTACCAAGGTTCTATAACTCCACAATACCCAACCTCTGACCAAAAAAATATGGTAGGACAACAAGGTTACTATGCAAAAGATCCAAAAACAAATGTACCAAACACAAAGGTACGAATGCAACTAGAAGACATGAATCAAAGGATATTAGACATGTAGATTGGAAAACCCAAGAAGACCTATACTCTATAAGATATATGTTTATTTCCTTTTGATCACTCTATTACAATGCTCCCCTTCCCTAAAAGTTTTGAAATACCCAAGTTTGACAAGTACAAGGGAAAGGGAAATCTAGTTGAACATGTGTGAAATTTCTTGGTATCTTGCATGGAAGTACAAATTAATGATTCCTACCTAATGAGACTTTTTTTGTGTAGTCTTACTGGTCATACTATGGAATAGTTCTTCCATCTACCACCAAGTATTAAAAGTTTTGATGAACTGACTACCAAATTTGTAAACCACTTTTCATTCAATATAGAAAAAGATATAACCATCACTGACCTGTACAAGATTAAACAAATTCAAGGAGAATCCTTTACATCCTACCAACAAAGATGGAGACATAAAGCTAGTAGGTGCAAGTGGCCGATTCCCAACAAAGAACTGGTGGATATCTTTGTTTCAAATGTACAAGCTGAAATCAACTACGAACTCACCATGTTGTGCCACATGAACTTCGAAGAGACTATTGAAAAGGGGCTACAAATTGAGAGAGCTCTCATAGCGAGAGGAGTGATTAAATTGAACAACCCAAGAGACAATTCTTCTAGTGAGAAACCTAAAATTTGGGCCAAGAATAAAAATGTTTCAAATGGAGTAGTTGATGCTAGATCTATATGGAACATACAAAATCCCAATGTACCTCAAAACAAACCCCAAGTTGCACAAACAAGCTACGTTCCCACCAATATATAGAACAACCAACTCACCTATCCCCAAAATAATCAAAGCAATTAACCAATAGACATATCAAGGAGGAAAACAAAGGCAATATGATCAACCATGGAGGAAATTTACTACCTTAGGAGAACCACTTGAGACAATCATGTGCAAACTGGTTAAACAAAACCTCATCAAAGTCAATGACCACCCAAACTATGAAGAGCCAAGTTTCAAAACACCATGGTACAATGAAAAGGACTTATGCGATTTCCACAAAATCAAACGACATACAACCAATAACTACATGAGACTCAAACATATAATATAAGACTTGATTGACAAGGGAGAACTTGATATAGAACATCATCCTAGAAACAAAGATCTCCAAATCTAATCAAATGCAATTCCAAACCATGTTAAGAAGAATGAAAAATGGAAAGACCAATTATATCACAGTCTTAACTACACCTATGGTGACACCATCCTAGGTACCCTTTCCCAAGAAGATGACACAAGGGTCAATGTCTTGACTATACGAGGTAGGGACATTGAATGTAACATAACCACCCATCAAGGGAAAGTCACAATATAAGCAGCCCCACCTAAACCCACAACTAAGCCATCTAATGACTATAGTATTGTGGAACAACTAAAGACTACTCTCGCTTAGATCTCCATCCTAGAGTTGTTGAAACTATCACCTGCACATAGGGAAATACTAGAAAAAGCTTTGGAAGCATCAATCCCCAATGACCTTAATCTTGATCAATTTCAAGCCATGATTTACAAAATCTTGGCCAACCATCATCTAGTCTTTTCCAAGAAAGACCTTCCACATAAGTCATTCCACAATCAAGCCCACTATATAGAGGTTGGTACCCACAAACATACGGTCAAATGAGTATTAATAGATAATGGTGCAAGTATAAACATCTGTACCTTGAAATTTTTTAAACAGCTAGGGTATTTTGATGATGCAATCAACAAGGGAAAAGCATCACTATAAGGGCTTATGATGACCTCGATAAGAATTCAGAAGGAACCATTAGGCTTCCTATACAGATAGGACCAGTAACCACATAAATCACATGTCAAGTATTGGACCTTGAGCTACCATATAAACTTCTAGGACACCCTTGGATTCATACACTACAAGAAATTCCCTCAACATTTCACCAGTGTCTAAAATTTCCTCATGAAGGAAAGTAAGTTACATTATACGCTGATCTTGAACCCTTCCACTACTTTGAAAATTTGGAGAAATATATCAAAATCCAACGAATACCTAGTAATGATATATCATTCCACTCCTCTTATGTTAACCCATCAACACTACCATCAACCTCAGCTAAACCCCTATCAAGTGAGAAACCAAAATTTGATTCCAAGATTCAAGTACTTGACAAAGGTAACAGGAACTATCATTTCAATCAAGCCTTTTGCATTGTATTGCTTACCCCAACACCAAAGTTTTATGGAGGCCCTAAGGAGATCAAACATGTTCAAGCAGTAAAAATGGTAGACAAACCCATGATCTTTACCAAGTGGGGAGATGTGAATGATGAGGAGATATTCAAAGAGGACCTCTTATCAATGATCTATAAGGAAGAAAAAAAGAACTAGAATAGTTGATACAACCCCTTCTCAATGATCCTAGTAGTACAGGGTACCAAATGGCTAAACAAATGGGATACATTGGAAAAGGTGGCCTTGGGAGACATAAACAAGGTAGATGGGAACCTTTTATAATGGAACAAAGAAAAAATAACATGGGACTAGACTATGGTACGATAGATGTGGTTACTCCAAAAACTGGACATACCTCTTTTGAGAAAGGAGCTCCTATTGACATTAAGACATCGAATATCTACCATCGTATAAAGTTTGATTTACCAATCGAAGGCCTATTTGAAAATTTTGACATGGGTATATTCCCTACCCAACTTAGAAAAACTATATCTAAGACCATACTTATGAAACAGACTCAAACATGTATGAGTAGGATGCCACTAAATGTGATTCCTTAGATTCTAGTGACAATGACCTAGATACCTAATGGGAAAATGATGCCACAACTATATTGACCATCTTGACAACTTATGTAAGCTTTGCGGATAACAATGATAGCCTACCCCTCTGCTACCCACAGTTGATAGATTGGGACCAACAATAGCATATGCCTATTTTGGATCAATTCTAGAATGATGAATCAATCGTAGAGTTTATAGGATTTTGAACCGATATACCAACAAGAGATCATAAAGGAGGGTTTGTCATGGAACTCAAACAAGAAGCTTATTTTGATGGGGAGATTGTGTCCTATAGTCATAAAATTGAAAATGAAATGTGAATGGTAGATCTAGACCTGCACAAACATGAGAAAACAACACAGTGTTAGTCAATTATAAAAATCTAAACTAGCATTCCCCATAAGATTCATTTAAAGCATGATGAACAAGAAATGAAGTAAAGAAAACCAAAGAAAGCAATCTAAATCCTATTCAAATGCTCAAACTCTCAATTCCATGGGGGAATTGGTGCTATTTTGATGTGGAAAATAGCCCTTTTCCAATTCCTTGGAGGCTTTGATGATCAACAATGGTGTTCCTTGATGAAATTTGCAATAGCCTAGCTATGGTGGATGAAAATTATGAAAACCTTGATGAGCAATTGATGAACCTACATAAAATGTGTAGATAATGACTTTGCCTCAATTTGTGTATCCCAAATTAGTAAAAGAGTCCTCCATTTATAGGAATGAAGGATGGAAGAATGAGCAAAAAGGATGAATTTGGGATAAAAGATGAACCAATAGAAAAATGCCACTTGTTGACATGCTATTGAAGAGAGGTGTCCAAAGCACATTTTGATGAATGTGCAAATAAATGCAACTAGGTGGAGATTTGAAATTTGAAGATTGGCTTGTGGAGGAAGATGTGGAAGAGGAGTTATTGCCACTTGGCTCAAGAAAACGGACTTGTAAGAATCATAAATACCAAGTTGGAGGATAAGACCTTTGGGAGGGAGATTTCAAATTTGAAAAATATTCCAACTTGATGCCCTTTTTGAATGAAAATAAAAGAATCAATTAAATCAAATAAAGGTTAGTTTATTTAATTTAAAGGAGATGAAATATGATTTAATCAAATAAAGTGATTTATTTAATCAAAAGAGGAAGATTAGGATTAATTAACAAAATGATTTATTTAATTATTAGAATATAACACTTAATTAGATACAATTGATTTATTTAATTAAGATTTGAATATGATGAGTTTAATCTAAACATGCATTATTCTGATTAAATGGTTAGGTACTGTGAAATATTCGAATGAACCAGTGTTGGTAAATCAGATCAGGTGCACCTGATCAATCAAGATAATTTATGTGGGTTCATATTTCTTCCTTGAAGCTAAATGTAAAATTAGCTACGTTCGTTCAAAGAATAAAATTTTCAAGTCCAAAATTCAACATTTTTTCAATTTTTTTGGATGCCCCACTATTGCCCTAGCAAAAGAATTATGCTAGTATATTGCCCCCTCGAGAGATCGAACAAAAATTTAGATTTTTGGGTGATTTCTCAAAAAAAGAGGACAAGTTGCCCAACAGGCCTAGATAGGCTCCAAGATGTCGAAAAAGTGCCAAAACATGAGAAAAAGACCTGAAATGAGCTTCAGTTGGGAAAAAAGAGGGTCGGGGCCTAGTTTGACGGCTAAACAGTGTAAAAAAACCCTAATTTTCAAGCTTAAATAGCCTTCAAGGGATCACTTTCAATTCATTTGCACACTCAGCCTTTAGAATTTCCATCATTTTGAGCTTTGACCTTCATGCGAGATGGCACAAAGAATGCTTCCCTGACACATTTTCGAGCAAGTTCGAGTCTATCAAAGACTTCCAGGCGCAGGACCACTAGTATGTAATCCTAACCCAACTTGTAATTTCAATTTTTGTTCACATTTATTACACTTAGAAAGTCAAACTTGTCTAGCATGGCTATATAGCGATGCTAAAGGGTAGAATCGATGATGCTAGGCCTCAAACCACATTACTATTGCCACCTACGACGCTGCGTCGTAGTTTGGGATTTAGGGTTCAAACTCCAAAGGGCAACACCATTGCAAATGGCACCGCCACACTCTAGTTAGGTGTTTAGGGTTTTAGGTCAAATAGGCCCACGGTCAAACAATGATGTCGTAGCTTAGTTTATAATTTGGGGGGTTCTAGTGACACAGTTTGGAGTTTCCAAAGAGCGATGCCTTTGTTGTTTTAGTTTTGAAAACTTCAAACAGGATCCAGTCTTTTTATGAAACTTGATGTCATGGCTTTATGGGTGCTTGGAAAATTGACCGGACTACACGAGCACCTTGGAGTGATCAGTCTATGGTACATTTTTTATGCACCTGCCATCAAGACTCACTTAGCTATGTTGACCACATTAGCCAATCGATGGCATAGTGAGACGTCATCATTTCATCTTCCCACCAGTGAGGCAACTACCACATTGGAGGACGTTTAGCGGATTTTACGATTTCCCATCCACAACGAGAGGGTGATATATGACATGGACGTTAGCACAAATGTGTGCTATGAGATCATAGGGATAGATGAAATTGTTTTCACCGAGGGTCAGATTGACCTTGAGTACTATAGAGGTCGAGTGTCAACATTTTGACTAATTGTGGTAGCCATTATATCAGGACTTGTAGCTTCAAATTGGCGAGGGTGATACTTCAGTCTAGGATGGGGTCTGGCTTAGGAGCAGATGCTCTTCAGGAGGTGTTGCTTTGCTTGGGGGCCAGTGATGCTAGCCTGACTATATCATGATTTGCACGAGTTTGTGTATTGAGACAATAGAGCCATTGGTATCAGAGTCACAATTTTACACATATGGGCATGGGAGCACATAGTCATGCTTCGACCAAGAGTCACAGTGGTCAACGTGGAGCCTGACGACCCAACAGTTTTTGTAGTACAGGGGTGGTCTTACATTCATGCATACAGGACAGCTTGACATTCCTCACTCGTAGAGGGTTATTGATGAGATGACAACATTTACTTGGAAGCCTTGGTTGTAGATGCCAACCTAGTATGACGATGTACAACAGATGTTCTATGCTAGGTAGGATCAGCTCATGCAGGGACATGAGCACATTATGATTAAACACTACTTGCTTGATCGAGTAGCCAAATAGATCTAAAATGTCCAAGATAGGCCAAATGATTAGTACATGGCTATTTTTTCTTGAACTACCAGAGAGACAACATGGGGTTAGATGATCCCCACCTCAGATGCAGTGGATTCTTTTAGATAGCTAGTAGCCAAGCCATGGGCCTTTGATCAAGGGCAGGCAAACCTACGCACTACATGTGCTTATGACAACTAGTTTAGGCCTCCAGTCGGATTGACCATTCCAAGGACAGCTCTTCCATGATGGAGGCCCTGAAGTTAAACAACAGGGTGGGGGCGAGGATGAGGAGGAGGAGGAGATGAAGATGGAGATGGAGGAGGAGGAGACAGACCACCTCCACACCATCTAGAGCAGAGAGATCAAAGAGATGGGAATAAGAAGAGAGATGCCCCTAGGGACCAACAACCCCCAATGAAAGATTAGCGACTACCACCACCTCCACCACCTCATCCTGATCAGAGAGATGTTCTGATATAGTAGCTTCAGGCCCATGTGCAAAAATTGACCATAGAGAGGCACTAGGCTAGGCAACAGGTCCAAGCCCTTATAGCAGAGTGAGATCAGAAGAGGTAGTAGTAATAGGTGATAGAGTTGCAGTTGGCATAGGAGGTGGGTAGGCGGCAACAACTGGAGAGTATGATAGTTTCAACACAGGGCATGGCCGTCCCCTCATGGATGTACTATGAGACCATGTGGGAGGCTGAGTATTACAGAGTTCACTATCGACGGGCAGTGCCTTTGGCAACTCGGGTGTCGAAGTTCTCTCAGCAGACATGGTACAAATAGGATTAGCCTGAGAGGCAGGCAGGTGAGGGGAGCAACCATGAGGGCTAGCTCACACATTTTTGATCGGCGACACTTGATTTTTGAGATCCATAGGCTCCATTTTTTATAGCCCTATGGGCGTTTGTATACATTGATTGATACACATACACATTTTATCTTGATTTTATACCATGACAGTTACATTATTTAGATATATATATATATATATATATATATATATATATGATTTGATTTGATTATGAGATGTGTCCTATTTTATGCTTTTATGGATGGATGTATATGTGATGTTCTATATGTGAGGTGACCTTATTTTATGTAATGTTATGCAATGTATGTATGCTTCTATATTATGCGATGCTTATGGATGGATGAATGTAATTCTTTTTCGATATCTTTTCTATGCACTTTTTATGATGATGATGTATGGAGTATAGATGTATGGATGCAAATTTGGAGATGATTTCAATATGCTTAGACTAACAGATCTATATTATACCCCTAATGGATGTTGTATGTTATGATCATGAGATGTATGGAATGTTATAATATGCTCCTTTCTTTTTCGGTATCTTTTTCATGTATGATATGATGATGCATGTATGGATGCATATATGGATGATATGATGATGCAATGTATATGTATGCATGATGCAAGAATGCGATGTTTTTAATGATGCTTATGTGATGATATGATGATGCATATATGGATGACATGATGGTGATTTTGTGATCATATGATGATGCATATAATTATGTTTTTATGATTATGCAATGGATGCAAATTTATGGTTTATGAGATGCTTAGAATAACCAATCTATATTATGCAATAATTAAATGCAATGCATGTGAGATGATCAGTGTTTCCTATATGATATGATATGATATGCAGCATGCTGACTGTTTGTGGATGCATTGGTGATGTTTTTGATTGATAGCCATGGTACCATGTTAGCGCGGAGAGAAGAAAGAAATGAGAAGAAGATAAGAGGATCCAACAAGTCCATGATCTATGAGACTTTATTGGAGATTATGATAATGATGATGATGATGATGACGATGATTTCCTTATCAAGAATTGGGGTTTCAAAAGGGCTACTTAACTTATGTTTGATAACACACATAGGCACGATGCATCAAGGTATAAAGAACCAAGATAGTGTTAAAATCAAGGTGGATGGAATCAACTCTATTAACCGATAGAGTACCTGCGTTTTTCATAATTTGCATATGAACTTATTTAGGAATGCACTCAGATATTGTAAACATCTCTAAACCAAAACACAGAAAGGAAACTCTTCCTATGTGGTCAACAATAAGACACCCTAAAACACCCTCCTACAAAATAAGGTATAAGACTATATACCAAAATATCCAACAAGCACAGATAAAAAGATAGTGATCATTGCCCTATCTCTTTCTCTAAATCCCTATTTGTACATCACTCCACAAGTCATTAAATGAGTGCAATAAGATAAGTCAAAAAGAAAAAGACCCAAATAGACAAAGAAGCTAATGTTCTTCACACAGCCTAGCCAAGACTACAACCACGCAGATACCATGTTGCCCATCAGAGGGAAGGATGCATCCCAGGACATGGTATTAGATTGATTTGGGACAACCTGATGATGATTATTAGTACCAAGAGTTGACCAACTTATTTACTTAACAACCTAAACTGAGACCTGACACTTTGGAGAGTTTCTCACTTTAACCCAATAGACTGAGCCTCATTATTTTACCAAAGGTTGAGGATGACGATGATTTATTATGAGTGGATGTTTATTGTGGGTGATCGCGAGATGGGATGGACGGATTTTTTTCAAATATTTGGATGGTTTTTGGATTTTTTCAAATTTTTTGAGGTTGTTTTTAGTATTTTCAAATGTTTTGCAAATATTTTGATTTTCAAATTTTCCAATGTTTTGGTGTTTTATGAGATTTTTACCAAGACCTAACCTAGGGGCCTCAGGGGCTAATCAAAGATTAGCCTTGCCTATGTTATACACATAGAGACTACATAGTTCGACTGACATGGACTTGATTTATTGATGAGATATCAACAAATGGATTGCCAGTTTATTGTGACAGACTCCTAACAGATTGACCTAAGTGTCTCGGGGGATGATCAAAGATAAACCTTTCTGATTTTAAGGAAGACTTCAAGAATATGCAAGAATCTGATTCAATGAGAACATGCCCCTAGTGTGATGCAATAGACTACTTTGATATAGGTAGGACAAACTGACCTTAAGAATGGGTCGAGTAGTACTAGGAGGGATCATGATACAAACATAGGACCAAGCTATGATATAGACACAGATGGGTGATGGATGAATGATGCAAAACAAGCCATAGGGATCATGGTGGATGGAAAGTTCTTATTTACACAAGGTGCCTGTTTGCCAATTTTTCACCAAGGTACTTGTCCAAAGCGCCACCGAAGTGATTTTCACTAGAGGAAAAAATTTCTCTTTACTGTTTTCAATCCTTTTTCTAATTTTTTTTGGATTTTTATATTTAATTTTTTTGTATTTTTGGGATTTACACCTTGAAATATTAGGCATAATTTTTTTTGAGATGGGATCTATTCATGGGATTCTGTAGAGGTTCCCCTTTGGGCATTGATAGCTAGTTGATATTCCCTTGACTTGTAGCTTGATGTGATGATGAAGGGTCCCAACCAATTGGGTTCAAATTTTCCCTTGCTATCTAAATTTGGTACATTTTTCTGATTCTCCTTTAGTACAAGCTCTCCTACTTGAAAGATTTGGATCTTAATCTTCTTGTTGTAGCTTTGCTTGAGATGGTTTTGGTAGACTTGCAAATGGTTTAAAGCATCCATGTGCCGCTCATCTAGTAGTTCCAACTCGTTAAACCGTGATACTCGATATTCTTCATCTATGATGATATTTTGCAATGATATTCTCAAGGATGGGAGCTAGATCTCAATAGGGAGGATGGCTTCTAATCTGTAGACTAGGGAGAAATGGGTTGCACCTATTGGCATGCAGATACTTGTTCAGTAGGCCCATAAGGTGAGATTCAGCTGCAAGTACCAGTCACGACCAGTGTCATTGATTGTTTTCTTGAGTATTTTTAGAATGGTCGTATTGGTAGCTTATGCTTAGCCATTTCCTTAGGGGTAGTATGGAGTGGAAAAGTGATGTTGGATATTGAACTTTTGGCATAGGTCTTGAACATCCTAGTTTTTGAAAGGTGTCCCATTATCTAAGATAATGGCTTGAGGGACAACATAGTAGAAAATTAGGTAGTTCAGGATGAACTTGGATATCTGCTTTCTTGTGATGTAGGTCATGGGAATGGCCTCTACCCACTTCATGAAGTACTATGTGGTAGTGATGATGAACTTATGTCCTCTAGATGAGGTGGGGGTAATTTTTCCAATGATATCGAGCCCCCATTGTGAAAAGGGCCAAGGTGTAATGATCGGGTGGAGCTCCTCAGTTGGTGCATGGATGAGATCCCCATGTTGAAGGATGAATGCAAATTGAGAATATGAGCTTCCTTTCCATCAGAAAGCAATAGTAGTATTGAGTCCCTGACATTTCTGTTAAGTCTATACAACTTGAACAAAACCACAAAATGTCATTATGTACCTTGGTTAGGGCAGTTTAGGCATTGTAAAAGGGTTCCTTCAATACTCCTACGGTATAGGGTATCTACTAGGATGAAAAAATAGGATGACTTTTTGACAAATGCTCTTTTAAGGTTCAGGATTATATCAATAGGGAGGACTCCTATTCTCAAGTAGGTGTATATATTCATGATACTAGGGATCACTGGGACCAATGATTTCACACACAAATTCAAAATTTGGTACCTCGAATGCAGGTATGAGAAGCTACTCTACAAGGAATTCTTGCTTTGGGATGTTATGTGGGATATCTAGTAGCGATCCAATTATTGCCATAGTGTCCACCACTCTATTATTTTTTCTCAGTATTTGCTCAAACCTGACATCAATGAAGAACTCCTTGAGGCTTTCCACCAGTTTCTTGTATGGGGTCAATTTTTTGTCCTTTGTTTGATACTTATCATTTACTTGGTTGACAATAAGTTGCGAGTCTCCATAGACTTTGAGTACCATGATTTTCCATTGTACTACAATTCTCAGCCCTATGACAAGAGCCTCATACTTTTCAATGTTATTTGTGCAAGGAAATGACAACTTGTATGATTTAGGTATGCAATCCCCTTGTGGAGTGATGAAGAAGATTCCAGCTCTCGACTTGTGTTGTGTGTAGGATCCATCAAAATACATTTTCTAGTGATCTTCCACACTTAAGTTAAATATTGACTCATCAAGGAACTCTAATACAAGTGGATTCTCTAAATATATTGGTGCTTCTGCCAGTTGATCTGCAATTGCTTGTCCTTTTATGGCCTTGTGTTCCACATACTCAATGTTGTGTTTTGTTAGGATCATAACCCATTTAGTTGTTCACCCTGTGAGCATTGCTTTAGAAAGCAGATACTTGAGAGGGTCTATCTTTGCAATGAGCTTTATCTGATGTGCTAGCATGTAATGTCTAAATTTCTATGCTACAAACATGATGGATAAGAAAGCCTTCTCAGTGGATGTGTAGTTTAGCTCATGTCCCACCATAGTTCTGTTGATGTAATAAATAGATCTCTCTTTCCCATTTTCATCATGTTGTTCTAAGAGAGCACCAAGAGCTGTTGCAGTTGTTGATATATACAGGATCAAGGGTTTTCCTGGAATCGACGACATGAAAACTAGTGGTGTGAGTAAGTACTCCTTGATTTTTTTGAAAGCCTAGTCACATTTCTCATCCCATTTGTATGCTATCCCCTTGTGGAGTAGATGATAATATGGGATAACCTTGTCTGCTAGTTGTGCTATGAATTGGCGGATGGATTGGAGTCTTCCTTGTAGGCCTCTTAGTTGTTTTAATGTTTTTGGTGCCTCCATTTCAAAGATTGTTTTGACTTTGGAGGGGTCTACCTCGATTCCTCTCATGGATACGATATACCCTAGGAGCTTGCCTGATTGTACCCCGAAGATGCACTTTTTTGGATTTAGTCAGACCTTGTACTTTTATAGCTTGTCAAAGATGGAGCTTAGAGCTATTATGTGATCTCAACATTTCTTTGACTTAGCCAATATGTCATCCGCATAATCTTTCACAATTTTGTGAATCATATAATGGAAGATTAGTGACATGGCCTTTTGATAGGTAGCTCCTGCATTCTTTAGCCCAAATGGCATCATATTCTAGCAATATGTTCCCCATGGACAAGTGAAAGTTGTTTTGTGTTGGTCAACCTTAGCTATCATGATTTGGTTGTAACCAAAGAATCTGTCCATTAATGATAGCATATCATGTCCTACCATCATATCCACAATCATATCAATGTTTGGGAGAGGGAAATCATCCTTGGGGCATGCTTTCTTCAAATCTCTAAAGCTCGTGCAGATGTGGATGTTCCTAGTGGGATTTGAGACAGGTACAAGATTTGAGACCCACTCTAGATAATCAATCGGTTATATGAACCCTGCATCTAGGAGATTCTATAATTCCATTTTGAACAACAATGTAATATGGGGATGCATCTTCCTTAGCTTTTGTCTCACTAGCTTTGCTTCGGGATATATAGCTAGGTGGTGAACCACAACTTTTGGATCAAGGCCAGGCATGTCGGCATAACTCCATGCAAAGTTTTTCTTTCTTTCTCTTAGGAATGCAACTAAGAGTTATTGTTCTTCTGTCAAGAGTGATGACTTCTCCTAATGAATTGGACTAAGAGGAAGATTGAATCCCTCATCCTCTTGTGCCTCAGAGAAGTTTTCACCATTGGATGTGTCCTTTGTTTTTACTGTTTTTGGGTCAGAGAGTGCCACAATGTGGTTTTCACTCAATGACCTAGAGATTATTCTCAGATTTTCACTTTTGCGACTGAAGGATTCAATCGATTCCCCATATTAGGCATGTGTGTCTAGCACAATGCCAAACCTCGCATTGTAATCTCCACATGGTATAGTATCCCACAATCCCATGAATTCAAAGAGCACCTCATCATTTTTTAATGTGTCCAAAATTGGTGGTCCTCGTTGGTCATAATCGATGAGTTGGGGATAGACCAAGTGCATTTCATGGGTTTGGTTGTTTGAATCAAAAGATAGGGTACTAATCATGAGATGGGAAGAATCTTTGAATAGAATGGGTAGGTCGATTATGGGATCCTCTTCATCACTACTACATGCATCGGTTATGTCAAAGGTAAAGCTATCTATGACCTGACCTATGGATACTGGTAACTGAAGAGTGGATGCAGATAACTGAGGGGGAGCCTTGACTATTTTAACCTGGGCTGCTCTACCAAGTATGGTTACCTTCACAGGGGTACATCTGAGGCCAATATTTCTCATACGCTTCTCAGGAATGAGAGGTAATAGAACATTTTCATTTGGTCCAAGTTTCTCGTTTCTATTATAGCCCATACCAAGCATAATTTCTAGTCCTTTGTTGCTATCATCCATGGGAAGATCAAGCGTAGGCCTTTCATCTTGGTACAACAGACTTGATATGTCTTTTTCGTCTACTACTTCCTGACTTAAATCTCCCCAACATTTGAATCTAGAGGGGTCTACTTTGAAGGTTTGGGATGATGTTTCAATCGGTTGGGGCTGCCCATGATATCTAAGAGATTGAGGTAACTCTCCTATTATGAAAACACTTTTCTTCATTTTGTAATCCCCACACCCATTGTCTTGGATGATGACTTTGATTTTGGAGATATGAGGGATGGCGGGTGTCTTTGTATCAAAAGTGGAGGCTAAAGTACTTGGGTCTACATATGGAGTTGTAGGGCCTTCATCATTCTTTGGGACTTGAGGGATTTTATAGTACTTTGCTTTCAGGTTCTTGTAATAGTAAAAGGGCTCGAGATCACCATGGACCATGACCTCTTGGTTTTGATAGGGAAATTTCACACATTGATGGAAAGTAGATGCAACTGCTTGCATCCCATGGATCCATGGATGCCCCAGGAGAATGTTATAAGGTAAATCAAGGTCAAGGACCTGGCATGTGGTTTCCATGATGGTTGGTCCTACTTGAATAGGGAGCTAAATAGTTCCTTGAGGAACTCTTTCTTGATCATAATATGCTTTGATTGTGATACCCTTACCCTTTTCAATAGCATCCTTAGAGAATCCCAGATTCTTTATTAGTTTGAGCAAACAGATATTTAGACCTGCACCCCCATCCACCAAGACCCTCTTGACTATCTTTTTATGGATGAGGACTTCAAGATGGAGCACGGATTATGAGATGGTTGGCTGGGAAATTCCCATCGATAATGTTAAGATTTGGGTGGTGATGTTTGACCATAGCTTTGAACCGCCAACACCAAGACTGTGGAGATGGTGGGATGTCAATGCTTCCGGGTGATTTCTAAGTAAAAGGGCCTAGATCTTTGAAAATCCATGATGGAGATCCTGAGCAAGGGTTCTTTGAATGGCCTTCAAGAGACAGGAAACATTAGGAATGGATTTTGACTTGAGGATTGGCTGTGATGACCCAAACAGAATCCTTGCTGCCACGTAGGACTCACACAATCAATGTTGACTCTGATGTTAACAACAAGACCCATTCATCTAGGGATGCTAAACATGATCGTATACATGGTCTACTTGCCATAATTTTGTCTCTTCCATATTAATTCTATTATGATTTCCATAGGATTCAAAGGTATATCTTAGGTCTCGATTTCCTTGTGTGTTGTCTAACGCTTATTACTGCACACCCATGAGGTCTCGGATTATATTTTCAACCCCACAACCTGGTTGTCATGTGCCCTTTGATTTTATGAAAATCACAAATATGGTTTTCATTGTACCATGTGGTTTCACTTGGGGCTCTTGATAATTCTCATAAATGAGAATTTTGATGAGATTCTCATTTACCAACTTGTTCATGATGGACTCAATTGATTCCCCAAGGGTAGTGTATTTTTCCTTGGGGATATTTTTCAAGGTAGGTGGTCCCCCTGATTATCTAAAATTGTTGACTTGATTATTGGGTGGCTATGGATACCTGCATGTTGGATTTGTGTGTTGTTCAATTTTGTCATGCTTGTTGGTATGATTGAGTGTTTTATTTTGGAGCACTGATAATGACCTTGGCATCAACCACACCATCATTAGTGACATTTTTTTTCTTCACCCATGTGTGAGGTTTCTCATTATAGCTGGTGGATGGGCGATTGTCTAGATATTCTTGATATGTGGGTGTCCCCCCTTGTGCAATGAGGGCTCTTTCAATGTTGAGTGCCTTAAATCAGCCTATCAGATGGTGATACACTGTAATTCTTTTGATGAAGGACAAAGCTCTCTTTGAGATTGGCAATGGGATGGTAGATTTTGTTCTTCTGGCATGGTCCATTTGCTCCTATTGGCCTTGGATCACCATCATTGCAAGAAGGAAGTGAATGATTCCCCCTTAGCTTGTTTAACAGTAGAGAGTTCCTCTAGACTCACATCCATACCTATGTTGAATGCATAGTTCTTTGTGAATGCGCCCATGATTTCTTGGAACTTTTTGATTCTAGGAGGAAGAAGAGAGAACCATTCCATGGCGGGCCTAGTCAAACTTTGAGGGAATAGTCGCATTAGATATGTATCATCATATGCAACCTCCATGCAATGTACCTAGAATTCCCTAATGTGATCTTTAGGGTTTTCCATCTTCAGATATTTGTCAAATTTAGGGATTTCAAACCCTTTTGGGAATGGTACCATCACAAGGCTCATGTCGAATGGATAGGGGCACAAATTTCTTGGTATTTTTGTTGTTTTCCCAGATTGAAGATCTAGCACTTGCTACGAGAGCAATTTGATTTGTATTGTCACGTCATTTTGCAGATCGGGGGGTGGGGTGAATATGTTTTGAGGTGGTGTGATCACTTAGGTGATGGGTGGAGTGTTGGGTATGTTGGTGGGAGTTTTTTGCAAGCTCTGTTGTGCAATCAATGCTTGTTGATATCCCTGCAATTGTTGTTGTGCCAACAATGCTTGTTGTTGGTCTTGGTACTGTTGTTCCAACAATGCTTGTTGTTGAGCTAGTAATTGGGCTACTTCTTGTGCTTGATATTGTTGTAGGGCTTGCTAATATGTTTTTTGTTGAGCTTCTTGGTATTGTGCTTGTTGAGCTTGATATTGGGCTTGTGCCTGAGCTTGAGCTTTGTTGGGTGGCTTATGTAGCCTGGATGGCATGTGCAACTTGAGCGGCTTGTGCAACTTGACCTGCTTGTGCTACTTGCACAAATTGGGTAGCTTGGGAGACTTTTTGTCATTGTAACAAAGCTTGAGCTTGGGCAGCCTACTATGCTTGTTGCACTTGTTGTGCGGCTTGTTGTGCCTATGCTTGTTGAGCAACTTGTTGTGCAGCTTGCATGTTTTGTGCTTTTTGAGCTTGGAACTGTTGAAGTTCCTTTTGACAGGCTTGTTGAGATCCTTGTAATGTGACACTATATTGGTTTTCCATGTGTTGGTTTTGGCGGTGGTGGTGGAGGATTCAGAATTGTGTGAGTCATTGTGATGAGAGGTTTTGTTGGATTGATGATAGAATTTTGTGTGGTAGATGGTGTGATTGATATGCTTGGTCCTTGAGAGACCACATTTTGAGGTATCATAGAAGATGTGTTGTTTTCTTGTGTTGTTTTGATTGTGGCCACCTGTGGTTGCGATATCGATGGCATGATTAGAGGATTCGCTATGATGGTTTGATTTAAAACTGGGGGATTGTTTTGATTTTGTTGATTGAGGTTCGATAAAGGGGGTTTCCCTAAACTGAGGAGTGGTTTGGATGTTAGTGATAGAGGTGGAAATGGTGGGAATATGGGCGGTGTGTTCCCTTGAGGAAATGATGATGATGAGGGGTCAAAGATTCCCCCTTGTCCAAATAATCCACCCTCTCCTTATGAAGTCATGGGGAGAGAGACTTGTGTGTTAAGAGGAAATGTTGGTGTTGCATGAAAAGAGGACAGGTTGTTGGGGTCATGAAAGGTGAGTGGAATATATGGGTGTTTCTAATTTTGAGGGATAGATTGACCCAATATGGTGTTTGCATCCAAGTCTTGGTTGTTCACAAGGGGGTGTGTTTGAAGAGCATGAAGTAATGAGATCCCCTTGTTGACAATTGGTTGAGTTGGAGCAATGGATGATGTGATTTTTGGGATGGTTTGAGTGATTTTTTTAAAGGGTGATGTGAATGAGACCGGTGGCATAATCCCAAGAGGTATCTCTACAAGAGTGCTCACATCATAGTCGAAAGGGAATTTAGCGCCTTCTTTTTCCAATTCTAGCATGTATTGTGAGGGATTAGGTTTCATCATGGCATTGAAAATTTTTTGAGTCTCAGGATTTTAGACCATTTCAGTGATTTCATCTTGAGTCATCCCTAGAACATTGTTGGTGATGTCTTCCACTTGGCCACCTTCTTCTTGAGAATCTTGTGGAAATGGAGGAAGATTGAGTGTGGGATTGCTAGACCCAATGGGATTGATTTCGGGTGCGGTTTGACTCAAGTCACTTGAAGTGGATGTTTCTTTGTTTGTTTCTTCAATATTTTATTGTAACACCAGTAGGCCTTGCTTTTAGTAAAATAACCCAGAAAGATACCTTCATCACTCCTAGCATCAAACTTTCCTATGTCTTCATTTCTCTTAATATAAAAATTGCTTCCAAATATCTTGAAGTATTTAACAGTAGTCTTTTGACCAGTCCATAGCTCAAAAGAGGTCTTAAAAGTATCACCTTTGATTTGTACCTAGTTGAGTGTGTACGCAGTAGTACTCACAACTTCTCTCCAATAGATATGAGGAACATTTCCTTCTAGCATCATAGTTCTAGCAGCATCTTGAATTATTTTGTTCTTCCTTTCCACAACTCCATTTTGCTGAGGGGTCTATGGTGTAGATAATTGTCTCTTTATTCCATATTCTTCACAAAAAGAATTAAATTCATTGGAAGTGAATTCACCACCTCTATCTAATCTCAGACATTTAACCTTCAAACCTGTATCTATCTCAACCATAGCTTTAAAGATCTTGAACTTTTCAAATGATTTAGATTTCTCCCTTAAGAAAGTAACCGATACCATTCTAGAATAATCATTAGTGAGTAACATGAAATACCTATAACCTTGTAAACTTATAACCTTAGAAGAACCACACAAATTAGTATGCACAATCTCTAACAATTCATTTGAACAATGCTTTTGACTCTGAAATGAAATCCTAGTTTGCTTTCCCAACTGACATTCCTAGCATATTGCATTAGTAGGTTTCACCAACTTAGGTAGATCTCTCACAGCCTTAGTGGAACTTATCTTGACAATATTATCAAAGTTAACATGACACAACATCTTATGCCATAACCAACTTTCATCAACTTGAG
>VDFB02276871.1:0-43252 GCA_007258455.2 Sequoia sempervirens
AATATTATAAAATGAGTTGGTACATCTAGGTGCATATTTATACATTATTAGGTAGTGTCTCGGTGATGTTCTACTACGAGGAACTCTACAAATGAACTGATGCGACCAGATGAACCACCAGAATCTCCCCATCCACCTGAACTAGGTGTAGCCTGATCAGGTCCATAACACACTTGATGACAACTAGTACATATATGGGGGATGGGTCTCGACACTCCTGGAGCAGTACTCGAACTAGCTCCATAAAAACTCCTCCATCATCATCATCGTATCTATGCTCCCCACTCGCTATCACAGAAGCATGCTAATCAAGGTCTACGAGGTGTACTAAGGAACTAATGTTGATACTAGGAAGCAGTGATGTGCAGTGCGAGAATGGGAGGTTGCGGGGAGCAACAACAAGGGGTTGCACATGCACGGGGCATTCGAGGATCAACCCTTGCCCCTAATCTCTGTTGTGGCATGCGCCACCAACACCCTGAAATGATCTAAAATCAAAATAATTGGGCTTTTTCCCCAAAACAAACTCTACATACAGTTTTCTCAAAAAATACAATGGGCACTCCCAATTAGCATGTGGGGACTATCAAAAACCATATACCATCGATCCCAAAAATGTGCAATCATCTACGGATGTATGCACCACCTCATGGATATTCTAGATTTGTTGGGTGGAATGGGTTGTCGGGTAACGGGGTCAAGAAAGTAGGGGGCTAGATGGGCTTTGTTATTTTAAGGTCTAATATTTGTTTATAAGAGAGACCATCAGAATAAAATTGTCTCATTTGTTCTCTCTCTCGTCGATGCCTATCAAGATCAGAATCGATCATCCTAATGGAATCAACAACGTTTTGCATTACAGATGCAAAACGTCTCACATGTGGAGCAATCAATGCTTGACTCTGCATAGCATTGATTTGTGTCTGTAAGGATGTGACTTGATCATTTATTCGTGCTCTCAAGCGAGCCTCATCAGATGCCATAGGTGCTGGAGGTGGCATATGAGGGGGAGGGGGAGGGGTAGGGGGGGTCGAGGTGGAGGTGGAGGTAGAGGGAGGCGGATCTGGCTGTGGCTCAGGTGGTGGATTGATGATATCATCAATGTTAAAATCATCCATGATATATGCTTGTTATAATGTGCACCTGCATTTAAAATCATACAAAATAGTCCATGTGCATACAAAAATTAAGATCATATATTTAATTGAAATATGATGAGCAACATATATATTAAGCTCATATATTTAATTGAAATGCACATATATATACATTGATTGTTCAACTCAAGAGCATGTCCATACAAAATTAAAAATTAAATGTATGTACATGTACATTTAAAATAAAAAATACGATGCATAATTTGCATGCAAATCATTAAACTAAACTATACATACATACATATACAAATTTCAAAATTTAAGAACTATTATGCAAATTTTTAATACATGCACATACATACTAAACAATAAACTTGAAACATTCACAAAATCTCATTTTATGTCTTTAACACACACACAATTTTTCAGCAGGAGAAATCATGATCTAATAGATAGTCATTAAATATATACTATTATATACTATTCATTATAAGTTCATAAATTCCACCAACTTCACAAATCCATGTCACTAAAAATATCCATATAGAACCAAAATCATAAATTCATGTCACTAAAAATATCCATTTGGAACCAAATTTATAAATTCATCACACAAAATATCCATCGTTCACCAAATTTATAAATTCATAACTATTTAAGATCATTGTTTTAATTTATAAACTATTATGGCTCTCTGCATAGATATTCATTTCTTTGTGTTTTCCTTTTCAAAATTAGTTCTCCTCTCCTCTAGCCATTGTCGATGCTCATCTACGATCCCATCCATAGCCCTGACAACATCAACAAGGGTTTGCATCCTAGATGCAAACATCCTCACAGGAGGTGCGACACATTCTTCATTTTGAATAATGTTGATTTGATCTTGGATGGTTCTAGTAGAAGCATTGATTTGTGCTTGCAAACGAGCATGTCATTGATTTCAGGTGGTGGAGGTGGGGGGTTACGAGGTGGAGTGGGCGGAGGTGGAGGTGAAGGTGTTGGAGATGGATGGCGTGGAGGTGGATTGCGAATATTATTGAATGGATCCATGTGATCTTCAAGATATGAGTGAACCTGCATTAGATTTGTAATTTCAAGATGTAAGATACATGTTTAGGAAATACCAAGTTAAACCATTCAATATAAATGGCCTTAAATAATTGAATACAAATGATAAAATTATATGTAAGCCTCATTTATATGTCTAAGGCACATGTTATTTGAATGAAAATACAATTAACTATTGATATTGTATAATCTTGCGGATCTTATTATTGTTAAATTTGGTTGGGCCTTGGGCAACTTTGATCACCAAATTTTAAGAACTTCTTTGATCCCCTTAAGAAATGTCATATTGGAACCCCTTAAGAAAATTGAATTACGATTTAGGGTGGCAGGATGGCTTAAGGGGATTTACGTCTAGTGAGGTCCTAGGAGAAAATGGCATGGCTCAAATGAATAAAATTTGGTGAAGTTGCCCAAGGCAACCAAATTTCATTAACAGCCTTTCAAGAAAAAATGATGGCTTTAGGGTTTAGGGTTTAGACGTTAGAGTTTAGGGCTTAAGGTAATAGGATAGCTTAAGGGGATCTACATGCTGCAAGATCCTAGGAAACAATTACATGGCATAAGGTAATGAAATTTGGTGGAGTTGCCTAAGACAACCAAATTTCATTAAGAGCCTAAGAAAAAATGATGGCTTTAGGGTTTACGGTTTAGACTTTAGAGTTTATTATTTAATTAGCTAAAATCCCCAAATCCTAACTTTTAATCAACCATTAAGGGGATAATCATGTCACATCCATAGCTTAAAATTAAAATAATTCCAAATCACCAATCCAAACTCAAACTAATGTAACTTACTTCCACTTCATCAAATCTAAAATGAAATTAATAATCTATCCTAGCCATCAAATTAATTAGACTAATCATAGCCATTCATTTCCAACTACCTTCAATCCAAATTCAAATTAGCATTCAATTATTCCCATCTACCTAATCAAGTCAACACAAGCCCTCCATCAACCCAACCACCTACATTTAATTCTCTCTTCCCTCTCAAATTCAAATTCAAAAATTCTCTCATGAAATTCTAGTCCTCGATTCCAAAAAAACCTAGTCCTCCATTCCTTTCCCCTCAACTCTATAAAATAATGACATCCCCAAATGTTTCCATATGATAAAATTTGTATGTATATGTTATCACATTAGAGAACCAAAGAGCAACATCAACACATACATTTAGAGCCATAAAAGAATGTTATGGAACCTATTATGCTTCTCTAATCTTTCATTATTTTATTTACCTTTCATTAGAAGTAGAGTATTGAGTTTGCACTTGCATTCTTGGTCTAGAATTTCTCTTCTACACTAAGTACAAAAATATAATATTGGATAGCTTAGTATATCTTTCTCTTCTAATATATATTCCCTAGTTCTCCTTATCCATATTTGAGTATCTTAGCATATGTGTAACACGACATGTTAATAATATATCTCATATAAATGTAGGGATGTGTCGCTAATGTCATCTTCAAACATATTTAACCAATAGGAGATACTATAAGGTATCTAATATATAACTATACAACCTATACAGGTATGACATATGGTGACCTTTGGCTTTTTTTGATATGTCAAGGGTAGTTTTGCAAAGATTAGTTTCTAGTGCTTTTGTGAGTTTTCACCACTTGTACTTATTAAGCTACACTTTTGGGTTTTCAACCTAATAGGGATAAACCTAGTAGATTTTTTAGCTTTCCAGCCTAATGGAGATAAATCAAACCACACTTTTTGGTTTTTAGTTGCACCTATCAAGTTATTTGTTAGCTATTAAATTTACAAACATTCTAGGATTATAAGTCTACTATAAAATTTGATGTAAAATAGATTACACATTGAGCCCTATAATTTAATTACAACAATGAATAAATATAGCAACATTTAGTAGACATAATGAAAATCAAGCCATGATAGTAATATAGAGATAATATACAATGTTTAATATAGATAAGTTAAAGAATCATTTTAAAAATATATATCTATATATTCACATCATTTTTGTTTTTTCTTTAGATTTCAAATATATCCACCAATCCTCCTTATCTTACATTTTAACATAAACTCAAAAAACATAGTGGACATGTACACACATATAAAACTACATTAAAATAGTGTTAGATCTTACAATTTTTCAAGGCTTATTTCATCCTCTTAGACGATCACTCTTACTAAATCATTGGCATAAATTAGATGCACACAATGGCACATTATTTAGGTTTATTCCTCATGTTGGATTCCCTATTTTATATAACTATATCTTTATTATCTAATTTAAATATATCTAAGCACAAATTTCTTTTATGTAACACATTGATAATTTCAACTCATTATAAAAACCAAATACAAATTTAAAGGGGGTACACTATATTTATAAATACGTTCGATTTAAATACCATCCCAATCTCCATGGTGTGTCACTTGTTCACTAAAAAGCCCTTACATAAATCATCTACTTAGGTCAATCTTATCTAGATTTTTCTTAAATATTAATATTCATAAAATATGGCACAAAGCATATTGATGCATTTCTATCCTTCCACATAAATCTATATAGTATCAAAATATAGGTTTAATTTTATGGTTAAATTGAATCTCTCTTAATTGCTAAATAATCCATTATGATTGAGGATGGGTGGATTATTATCTAGGATCACATCTTAAAAATCCTATAGAGGTCATGTGCTATGTTTTTCTTAATACATATATTCACATACAAACCTCTTTCCATGTATTATCAACTCGCCTATATGATAGACACCTTCCTAGATTTAAATTTCATACGATATATATGTACCCAAGTGTTTCCAATTGGAATTGCTATAATTATACTTTTATGGCATTCTAGATATTTAAAATAGTTTTCATAAATCTACCAAATAGACCCATTCTTGACATTGAACCTACATAATTTTAGGTATGTCCAATGAAAGATTAGGGTCTAGGGTTCATAAATTTCAAATGCTTTAGTGTTATGGGTTTAGATTTTACAGTTTAGGGTCTAGGGTTTAGCAAACTTAGGGTGAAGTTTGGGTGGCCCTTGGCATAATTTAGAGTTGCAAGTTAGTGTCAATTGGAATCGATTGTACGTGTTTAGATTTACGAATTTGTTAATTAAATTTTCAAACAAACATCAAGATAAACTTTATGAATTTTAACCATTCTTTAACATATTGATTTCTAATCTAATTATAATTTAAAATTGAAACTAAAGTTTAATATATATCGTTTTTTCCATACAAAGCAAATAAAATTTAAAACATTTAAGCAATGTGAATGATTTTTTGTTCGATTCAAATTTAGGGTTTTAACAATTTTTTTTGTTTCAATTCAATTTAGGGTTTCAGTTTTAAACAATTAGGGTTTTTAATGAAATTTTTTCGTTTCAATTCAAACTAGGGTTTTCAAATTCAATTTTTTTCGTTTGATTTAAATTCAGGGTTTCAAAAAGCTCGATTTGGATTTGTAAATGCGATGTTTTTATTTCATTTCGATTTCTAGGGTTTTGAAATGCAATTTTTTTTGTTTTATTTCAGTTAGGGTTTTCAAAATCAATTTTTTTTGGGTTTAATTGAACAATTTAATATTTAAAAGTTAAATTTTGTTTCTAAAACACAATTCAACATTTTTTTTTTCATTTTTATCAAAAAACATCTAAATTTCATTGCAAGTTTTTGTCTATTTTTACAATTATTGAATTCTACTATAACAATTAAAAAAATGATTAAAACGTGACAAAAATTAAAAAAAATACATGCTAAATTAACGTATTTCATTTAAAATTTCAATTCAAAAAAAAAATGCAAAGAAATGGTGTTTAGGTGGCGTACCTGTAGCTGGTCGTGGGGTCGTTGTCGCCAATGCACTCGGGGTCCCATTCGCAGAGCAGTGAAAACTGTTCTTTTTAAAAAAAATAAATAGCAGTATAAAACGGGATCCCGATTTATACAACTCGGGATCCCGATTTATACAACTCGGGATCCCGTATTTTATAAATCGGGATCCCGTTTCTTATAAATCGGGATCCTGTTCTGTGTTCATTGGTTCGGAGTCCGCAGGGAAATGGGATCCCGATTTCTAAAAAGCGGGATCCCGTTTGGTTTCAAGCTCGGGATCCCGAACCGTAACGGGATCCCGATTTTTAAAAATCGGGATCCCGTTTGTTCGATGCCGATTTCAATTTTTTGTCTAAGGCAAGAAACTTCCACGTTTCGTGGACTCAACTTCTTGCACACACCCTACACTGTAGAGATGCAAAGGAAGTTTGGGACAGATTGATTGAAATATATCAAGATGGTGAGTTGCAAGAAGAGATATCTTTGAAAACTCAAGCAAGTTGTGATTCATCTGTAAGTGGTGATTGTGAAAATCATCATAGTTCCAAAGAACATCTATTTGAGTCAAAATCTCTAGAGATTACAAATGAACATTCAAGTGGCCAAGAAACTAATGAAGTAGATCAATTTTTGGATGGCGTAAATTTTGAACAAGAATTAGATGAGCGAGAAAGTGAGCTTGATTTGGAAGGTGAACTTTTGTGTGCTTTAGATACAATTAAACAACTTAGAAGAGAGAACCTAATTTTAAAGAAGCAACTTCAACAAGAAAAGGATATCAAAGATAAGGTATGCTCAGATCTTATAGAAGCAAAAATCCAAGTTGAAGAAGCTAGAAAGATTGTAATGCCCCACCAAGCAACCCGAAAGGATACTAATATATCTAACATTTATGGCACCAATTTTTTTTTAAAGTACTAACATACATCATAATAATCATATATCACATGACATGAAACTAAACAAGAACCACATATAACAAATCCTTCGGGTTAACAAGACTGCATTACTTTTCACAACTTTATTACATTACATGAAAGGTAGTATACACCAGTATTCATAAAATAACATGAGCATGGTTAACACATTAATCAAGGATTACAATATTACAATGCCGTTTCCCAACATGAATGGGATAGATACAATAATATGGAATGATACATCTGAAATGAAGGAGTACAAAGCTGCAATACTGGATTCAACTCTGGATCAACTCAGGAGTCACTGCAAGGTACAATTTCGCACTTCTCAATCGATGACTGGGGACCCAATGGGGTGCATAGCATGTTCCACCCAACCACGTGGACCCGAAGGCCCACCCCCCCGTGCTAAGAGATGACAAGAAGGATCCCCAACAATAACCATCATACAGAACAAGGGTACAAGACTTCACAACAAGATTCACAATAACATAAGGCAATCTCAACACAAAATATAACCAACACAAGATGTGCCTAACATAAGGAATAACCAATAAAGCATCAACATACAAATAACAACATGTGCTTCCAGAGGCTCAAGAATATCATAGAGGGAAACAAAGCATACTTGATTGTTTAAGGAAGAGTGTCATCGCAATGTTGCATGGGTTACCCTGGAAAATCTTCCTAGGCCCCGACCCCCAACTTGGGTTACCCTGGTGACCTCTTACGAAACCCGGCCCCACATGCAATCCAATGCGGCATCATTTATTTTTCATAAGGACAAGACAATGATTTTGCCATTCCAAGCCTTCTCAACCCATCTCAAGTCCATACAAGCACTTGAGCCATGAGTGAGGCATTCTCTTATATCTTGTTAATGTGTGATTCTATCCAAAACCCCTAAATAAATATTATCGTTTTCACTTGATTAACAAACTTCCAATGAGTTACCCTGAGACCACTTCCGTGTCTCGGCCCCCATTGAAAGCCACTCCCCTTAAGAACAACAAAACTCAAAAGACACTAACTGGAAAAGCCAACATGCATAACATATAAAACCACATGAATAATCATGTAAAGCAAGGCATACACCATCCAGCACAAAATCATTCATAATAAGACAGCTTCCAAAAGCATGGCTAAAACCCCACATAGTCATCACCAAGTAAAGACCAACAGTTCACTAAAAACCAACATGTAAATTCAATCATAAAGAAACAATTTCCTCTACCTCTGGAAAGCTGATAAGCCATCAACATAATGTTTTCCACCAAAGTGGCACCAATAACTTGATCTCAAAAACACATAAAGAAATCCAACTTAATCAACTAACATCATCAAAATATTCCCAAGAACCAAATGGGTCAAATAAGCTTTCTGCCAAAATCAATAACTCGTAACCATCCCAATCCCAAAATCCACCATAATAGACGTCAGCAAAGTCAACCAACAATACATCATGGTTATACCTCAACAAGCAATCACAACAAACATAAAATTCACTTTTTCAAGCAAACTCACATTTTCAAGTAAACATAAAGACATCCCTACAATGGCCACATTAGCAAGAATATAGGATTATTACATAATCATCTTTACAACATGACTTTCCCAAGACTCAGGAAAACTTTATCATATCACTATGAATGGTGACATTGAATAGAGTTCACAGATATTCTCACCACAATTCAACACAATACTTCACACAATAAATCCAAAAAGAAGCTAAGAATTGCATAATGAATCTACAAAGCATCTTATCTCACCTTCCTATATAATGCTATTAATATCAAAAGGATACTAGGTACGTTTACATTGAATTTCATTCCAAGCTTATTATACCGTTATCCACTATGTAACAACATCAAGTTATAACTAAGATGTTGGTCGGGTCATAGCAATGACCTTACGGGTATTAAATATCTGTTCTAAAGGACCGAGTCTTTAACAGATGACAATTTGCAGGTGTTTGTAAATGAATGATCTGATGGATGGAACTATGCAATAACATCCCGCACTGGAGAGCATGCAAACAGATTACTATGGAAAGGTTTCAGGGAGGCTATTTAATTATGTGCACTACTTTAGCTCTAAATGTTGTATTTGAGACAGATTGCCAAATATATAAGAAAATAATTATTGGAATTTGGAAATATCGCCATCTACATACATTATTATTTTATTATTATCAAGTGCTGCTACTGTGATAGATTGTCAGCAGAATCAAGCAGGTTATTTAAACATTTAAACTTCCTTTTATTAACTTTATACATTCATATATTGAATTCAGATTGGAATTCAATACCAAGGCCGGCAAAAGAATCATGGAGGTTATCTAAATTTATAAAATATCTTGTTGTATTCAGCTGCAGCAGCTGCATTAGCTTGGAAATGAAATCAAGGGAATTATGTGATCTCTACAATGCTCTATTTTCAAGTACTACAGATATTCATAAAACAAAGATATTTAATAACTATCATTCACAACATAAAATGCATTCAACAGGGAATTTGTGCCAAGGCTGGGTATAGCTACCAAGGTGGACAATTAACTCCAACAAAGAGATTTCGGTCTATGATAGGAGATTTTGCTAGCCGTGCCATTACAAGAGTTTGTTCCAACGAATGCAGACAAGCAAAACTCATGAATTCTAAAGGAAACACCCCAAGCATGGTGGCTACATACGTAAACATATAAATTCACATAAAAGGGAAATAACATCATTAATCTAAAACGAGATCCTACACTAATACCCCAAGTGCCGACTTTGTTCTCAAAAATATGAAAACCTAGTGCTAGAGGAATAACAAAGGCTTGCCTGGATCAATTTATTCTTTTAGAAAGAACAACGGCAAGATTTAAATAAAAACACACATGAATCCTTTCTCATTCTAAAACAATTTTCATAATTTTACTGGGAAAAAGAAACATACCTTTTAGATATGTCTTGCATAGTCAAAGTTTTCTCCTTCCAAAGCCAAAACTAACTCCTCCTTCACCTCTTCCACTCCATTAGAGATCTCGATAGCCGTACTCTTCTTCTGTCGAAGAGGTTTTTTTTTTTTATATCGGTATCCATAACCACAGAAGTAAATGATATTATCACCAGGAACCAATGCCTCAGACCTCCCCATCTAGATAGATTCGGTTGAATAAGCTAAGGATCGGGGTTGAGTCTACTACTCCCAGCTTGCTGCTTCTATGAATTAGCCATTTCCTTATTCTTTCCCCATCTAAAACTATGAGCAGCGAACTATTCTTCCAACATGAATTCTATAGATATAGCTTCAACCTGGTATGAAGCACCCAGCCAACCTTCATGCCTCTCTGGATTGCTACCCTAGAGCTAAGAGTCCCATCATTGCTCCCTCTGAAACGAGTATATTTTTCCCAAATACTTTCCGCCCATGCAAAAATGAGAGCTTTTCAAATAACGTATGAACATCCAATAGCAAACCAGACAAGGCACACGACTGTTTTACAGAATACCTCCCAGAAATGTGATCTCATCTAATGCCCCAGGTTGTTGGATCCCCTATCTATATTCACATGCAACCCGTATCTTTTTGTAAGCAACTAACGGTCTTCCCCCATATAATGCAACCGTAACTAAAATTAAGGAGGAAACTCTCACTCAACTCGACATGCCATAATTTTTCTTTTCTCTTACTTAAACTTCCAATATCCAAGACCGACTTAAATCAAAAGCTTACGCAAAATCTCAGGCCCAAAAGGGTAGGCATGCAACACCTATTACTTGTGAACTGTCAGAGATTGAGGAGACTATATTATCATTGGATCGGTCAAGTAACTCAAATCTTTTGACATTATCAGGTCATCGATGAAACCCTTGCTCCCACTACAATTCTAAACTAAATCCAATATCATTTATTGAATGCTAAGGTCGGGATGATAATAAATCAAGAGAATATCAAATATCCCTCAAATTTATTTGCTATAATGGCTTCCGTTACTCTTAATAATTTATTATTGTGCTTCAATATTTTTGCACAATTAATCCTTAACTAGAATATTTAATTTATAAATTTAACTTATCCTTCACTCATATAAGAGCTTATCATGAGCCCTTTTAAATCCTTTGATTCCTAGTTAACAAAACAATCAAACAAGGACACTAATCAATCACATTATTCACAGCATACTATTAAGCAATTATCTCTAAAGGAGAGACCAAATCACATACAGCTTCATGGTCAAGACAAAGTGCAGAGGGGGTATTACAAAGATTGAGGAAGTGTTCAAAGATCAACTTAAAGAAAAAGAATAGTGCATAGAAAATCTTGAGTTGCAAGTAGTTTTACTAAGGAACATTGATAAAGAATCAAAGCAATTAAGTGATGAAAAAATTAGTGAGAGTGGCTCCATGTCTTTGGATAAACTTATTGAAACATAGAAGACTCCAAGTGACAAAACTGGTCTAGGCTTAGAGGAAGGACAATGTTCTAAGACACTTAGTACAAAGAAAGATTTAAACTTTCATGTTGCTGATTCTGAAACTACAAGAAACAAAAGAGGAAGGAATAGAACACACAAGTTGTCAGGATCTTACTCTGCCTGACAAGGTAAGTTGATGAAGTATTATTATTCTTTTTCAGGTTATTGTTACTCATGTTTTGAGTATGACCACAGAGCATCTAAATTTTTATCTAAAATAAAGAAAAGTGATAAGAAAAGGAACCATGATAATATCACATGCTTCGAATGTAGTCAATCAGGGCATATTGCAAGAAATTGTAATAAGAGTGACACAAGATATTACAAGTCTTTGGTTGTATGTTATAGATGTAATGGCTTTGACCATAAAACAAATTTTGCAGGAGTCAATGGGAGAAAACATCTGGAAGCAACAAAGAGTTTGTAAGAGTCTAGAGAAAGAAGCAAAAGCAAGAAAATAGGCTTGTGATTGATGCACAAGAGACACTGTTGAATGCATAATTAGACCAAGAGGTCAAAGGGGATCAATAAATGTATCATCATACAAACCCCTAGAAAAGATAATACCTTTGAGATTCAAGGTATAGAGTATCTGCAAAGTGTCACGGTTTATAGATCATTCAAGATGTTTGTTAAGTGACAATTGATACAACAATATTGGTGTCATCTCTAATGACATTTCATTCTTGTTAACTGTTGCATGGTGCAGACCTTTATAATGTTGTAGTGATAGAGCAGAATTGGCATCTTTGTCACACAAATTTGACAAAGTTTTAATAGTCTTAATGATGTTCTTTCAAGATGCTTTCACGGTCAAAGGATAGTATCTTATCAGTACAAGACAATTTTTTCAAAACTACTGTTGGTTTTGGTGGATTCCACTGCTTTTTTGCACAAGTTTTCTTTGTTGTCTTGAATCATAAGGTGAAGATTATTGTTGCAATTTCATGGCAACACAATTCTACCATGTTGCATTCTTACTCTAGAAAGTTCCTCTTTTGGCACTTCATTTGTAAAGAATTAGGGGGAGCTCATGTTGTAATTGATAAGATTGCTTGGTTAGCGACAATAGAGTGGAAGAGCTTTTCATGCTTATATTTGTGTTGCAGTTTGGCATTAATAATTGTTTCATTGTATTATCTTAATTGACAAACTGAGAGTAGGCTTGATTGTGTTGGACAATATGTTTGGATCATGACCACAATATGATGTCAAATATGCTTTGAAGTTTTTTTTTTTTATGTTACAATGAACAATTCCCATTCATATTCTTGGGCAATGTGAAGTAAATTCAACTAGTTAGAAAGTCTTATTTGCTTATGTGCTCAGTGCTATTTCAGTAGGGAGTGAGTTGTTTGATGATCAATGAATTACCATATCATGTCATTATTTATCTTGCACTCTAAAAGGGGAAGTAAAATCATTAAATGCCAGAACAATTTTTAGCAAGTCTCTTCATACAATTGAGATCTTGTAGAACATTAGGTTACTAATCAGTCAGTTATATTTATGATGTGTTGTTTGAATTTTGTTAGGACTGATTATTTTGATAGAAGACAAGATCTATTCCAATTGGCTCGCATACATCTTTGAATCTAAAGAAGTCTTTAAAAAGCTCAGATCTAGGTTGGGAGTTTTCTCTCAATTGTTACTTGCTCAAACACTTTTAGACATGGGTATTGATGTTACTAAACCTATTTCCATATTTTGTGATAACTCCAGTGCAATTAAATTATCAAAGAATCATGTTATGCACTCCAGAACCAAACATATTGCAATTAAATTTTATTTTCTGAGTGAAAAGGTTTTGGCTAATGAGGTTACTGTGCAATATGTACCTACACAAGCACAGGCAGCAGATATTTTTACTAAGCCTTTGGCTAAAGAGGTTTTTGAAAGACTTCAATCTTGATTGGGAGTTATCTCTCAATCATTTCTCTCTTAATGTTCCATCCTTGCTTCAGGGGGAACTTTCTTAGCTCTCCTAGCAGTTTCTTGTTGCTTTTGTGATTTATTTGCTACTTCATTGCTATATTTGCAGCTGGTTGAGTTACTGGTTTTTGGTCTTTCATTATTTACCCTTTGTCCTTGAGATAAAAAGGGGGAGAAACATGAGTGCCACTGGCATTTATTGGTAGATTGGCATCATTCTTTGGTTTGGCATTGATGTGATTTGCTTGGCTCTTCATTTCAGATGTGATTTGTCTCAGATGGCTCAGAGTTTTTTCCATCAAGGACAAAGGGCCCGGAGTTTGTTCACTTTCTCTTTGTGGTATATTGTCCTTGATGACAAAACTGATTGGTGATTGACATTATGATACTTGGTGCTCTTTGTATTCAGTATTTTGTGGACCATGCTTTGGGTTGATGCATTTGGGTGCATTTGTTTATCATATATTGTGGTACTGATCATGTTGAGCTTCATGTGCAGATAAAAGTTATTTTGTCTATTCAGGTGGCATTGGTTTTCAGGTTATATCATGGAATAGTTGATTTCATTTTGATAGATTGACACTTCTTTATTGCACAACATGTATATTATTTCAATTGTTCATTATCAGATTGATTATGGCATTCAATTGATGATCTTCATGGATATCTCATAATTCTTTGGTGTCCACGATTATGATATATTATTTGGTTCATGACATATTGGGTCAAAATTCTATTAATGCTCTCCTTTCCATTTGGGTTTGATATTTTATTTGGCATCATTGGTATATGAGGTTACTAAACACTCTTCAGTTGATCTTATCATTTCATATCTTCATGGCCAGATTATTTTTGGTGCATATATTTTAATTGCTCATGAGGCGGAGATTATTGTGTAAGATATTTATATTTAGCCGATAGGCTATATTATGCATAATTTTTTGGCCTGAAACAAGTCTCACGCTCTGAAACTACCATGGTTGCAAGCCAAACTTTAGTGGTTTGGTGGTCAAGCAAACCGTCAGCCATACTGTCAAGCCAACTTGTAGCACTTGGGGAAGTGTTTTGCAAGTTATTCTTTATCTGATACTCTGCATTTATTGTGAGATTGAAGCGTGGCTATAGGGAGATATAGTCAAAGTCTCCAGTCCATCGTTGGAAGCTGACTGACTCCAATGAATCTGCAATGGGCACATATGGAAATTAATTGAAGTGCAGAATAACCTATTCACCAACATCACTGCCCTAATGAGAATATAGATGGAGCCGAGTGCTATAAATGTACCTTCAAGATTTGAATCCTTTGGAAGATTGTAAATATCAACCTCCAACTGGTAATCCACATGCTACCGCTATCGATCAACCTCAAACTGGTAATAAAAATCCTACCCACAACATTAATTTCAATCCTCTTCATTTAATGATGTCAGTTAATATCTACTAACTGGCCGTTGATTATCCCTAGAAGAAGAATGAACAGGCTTTCAAGGAGACTGCCATTGGAAGCAGAAGCAGACATATTTCTCACCAACATTGCAGCAGACTATGCAGAGGGTACAAAACATTTGAGGAAACAAATCTAAGCAGAGGGCAGATGAGATCTCAAGCAAAGGAATCTAACCAATCCACGGTAATATGTAGTTTTCAGAAGATGATTATTTATTATTTGAAGAATCCATGCTACTTTCTTGCAATTTTTTCCCACTTTCCCTCATATATACTGATAATACCTGATACTCATAGGAAAAAAATCATTCTATATACAAGTTTTGATCTTTTGATCTATTATACTAAATTCAAGGAGGAACCCCTAATCTTCTTTTGATCTGTTATGGTGAATTCAAGGAGGAACCCCTAATCGTCTCCTCGTACTTTTCTAATTCAATCCATCTATCCCACCTAGCATTCAAAAACACTCAAAATTGACATCTAATAACTCACATTTGAGTATAAGCCTCACTTTTTGGCCCAAAGTTTCATACATCATAGTGTAGTACGAAAATGCCGCAAAAACAAAAAAATTGAATGAACACAATACAAGAACCAGTAAATAATATTATTATAGTATAAAATTCCTACAATGCATCCAAATCCTGCAAGTAAAGTAACATCTCAATAAATAATAAATTGTTTGTCCAACAACTTCATCAGGTATAAACAATGAACAATTAATTGATTTCAATCAAATAAATAGATTAAACATAAAGCTCGTGATATAGACTTCCTGATGGAAGCTTGAAAACGAAGAACATACAAAACAATATTTTTCAATTTATTTTATAAAGGATTGGTGTTGCTTATTCATACAATACTTGATTGGGAGCCTGACAAGTTACATATTCAGGCAAATGATTTCTAGTAAGAATATAAAATAACTCACTTATGGTATAACCCAAAGTGATATGCTCGCATACAACAAATCAATAGATATCCCTTGGAACTTAAACTTCATGACAGGACTCCAAATCGTTGATTCCAGAAACCATAAACAAAATCCTAAACCAATTTCAATTAACAATGGAGTTGATTGAATTTAGGTTCAAGAGATATTAGAAACCGCTCCCCATTGCCAAATGCCTTATCCATAGCATTCGATCCTTTCCTCCCCTGTTTGTTCAAACGCCACAAAATTACCTGAGTTGATGGTTGAGCTTACCAAGCTCAAACAGGCATCACTACACCTGAAATTTCAAAAAAAGATGTGGTGGAATAGCAACATTGATATATGAGAAAGTAACAAGCACAGGGAGACTTTTTTAGTTGAGAAACCCATTATAGAGGGAAACACAACAAATCTACCCACGAGTCACCCTGTTTAATGCCACGTTCCCTACCTCCACCACCACATATCGACACCTAGAACTACTTTTATTTGTTGATTAAGCATAGCACAACCACTTGGCAGTTCACCTTGCTTCTGGGCTTTTCACTGTTTTCACGTCATCCAAATTCGGTGTAAATAATGTATCTACTTTATTTTGACAAATGCTATAGCATTTAAGTGGAGTAAAAACTCTAAATATAATAAGATCACCATATCTTGTAGGTAACTTTCTCTTAACCAAGTCCTGTCATAACAAAATACGTGGTCAAGTCCTTCAATTAATAATAAATTTAGTTGTTGGCGTGACAACTTGCTTATCTACTATGACCTTTTTAACTTATTTTTTATATCAAGCATTACCAGTCCGATACTTCAACAAAGGTAGCTCCCTAACATATAATAGTTATATAACTTGTTTTCAATAAGGAAAACATAAAAACATTACAAGCAAGACAGAATCACTAAAAATTAAAGTTTTCGTATTTCTAGATTTTGGTGACATTTGTAATTTTTTAGAATAACTGGAAAAATGTTTTCTTTACTACCACTTCAAATAAGCAACTCATGTGTTGTCTGTTTATGGATGAAATTTAATTTTGACATGCAGATGAATAATAAATTAGACAGTGAACATGAATTTTGATGTGGTAATTATAACGAACAAACATTTAATTATTTCCAGCCTCGTAAATTTTTATTTTACATTTTATTTATAATTTTATATTTATTTAAACAAGTAATTTAAGAGCCTCAGTTTGTACATTTTTTATTTAAATTATAGTTAAGTTACTTTTTTTTTTTATCAGTAAAAGGTTTTATTTTATTGATAAACAAGGAAATTACATATGAGCTTTTATTATAATACAGCTCCTTCATAGCCCCTAAGGAAATAAGCATACTTCACCAAAAAGACCCCGACAACTACATGTTGCGTTTTATTTCACCCAAACCCTAAAAACTCCCATGAACTATAGCTATTCGAAATACAGCCCCAACACCTGGCTCGTGCCGACCATATCCTTTTTGTAACAGTATGTGGCCCACAAATTACTCCCAAAGACACCACCACATACCAAAATTCAAAACCGCGCATTCTTGGAGTCTTGGAAATTCCAGAATTTCACTTTGCTTTGCTCACCATGAGCATCTTTCCGTTTGTTTCAATTTTTGCCATCGTTCCAACCAAATGACGAAAGACAGTTTTGGTGGATAGCAAAATTTCAAAAGAGGTTTCAAAATTCACTACTATCACGTCCTCCATTACCAAATTGCACTTGACCTCGTGCCTCGCCTTTCACCCCTCCTCGCCGCATGCTTCTTTTGAGGGAAATGACATGGCACAATTGTTGGTTCTTGTCACCTGGCTGCGTCCTGACGTCACAATTCTGATTTCAATCTCTCCCACGCCATTGAAATTGCTTGCTTGTAGGCTTCTCTGTCGGTTCTCCTCTGCCACATTATAAATGGAATCAAACCTTCCTCAGTGGCCTCGTCCATGTCCTCTATGCCTTCCGAAACATCATAGCCCACTCCTGGCACCGCCCATTCTAGAAAGGACTCCATCTTTCCAAGTAGCGCTTCTTCAAAAAGCGTGAGCATCACCCATTTTATTTCTTTAACATCCTCACCTAGCTCCAAATCCCACGCAAACACCATCGACGCTATGTCGGCATTCAGACAACCTCTGTGTGTTGCCTCCCTAAAATGTGGTCCTAACACCTCCAACACCACTTCCACCACCTCGTTTTGGCCAAACTTCAAAACCTGCTTCAAATGTTTCACAGATGGAGGACCGAAGAAACCTTTCTGTTGCAGATTAGTTGAAAACCCCCACATTGCCTCCATCATTAAGCACACACCATTCAATTCAGTGAATTTTTTTTGCTAAAAATGTTAAAGACTTTTAATTTTTTCGCAATTTTAAGTCTGTCTGTCCCTACCATTCATTCCATCGTACTCCCCGTTAGCCTTCATCAATTACAAAACACCCCACTGAGCTCAAACCTTGCATCATTGAATGGATCTTTGATTTGGAAGATTACACCAAATTTCCCACATGCTGACCAGGTCACCTTCGTCCTTCGACACCGGATCTCCCCTGACATCGTCCTCGTTTCTTTTTGAAAGGACACCACTTGCAAAAAACCATTAATGTCTTCGTAACCGTTAGCTATCCTACCACCATTCATCACCAACTTTTTCAAAACCCACTAGCTGACCCTTCCTTCATCCTACACCGCCTAACCACTAGGATTGGCTTTTGCCCACATGTACAACCTTTCCACGTTGGCTAATACAAAAATCCGCTTAAAAAATGTCCCCCCTTAAATCCTCGACGACCAACTTTGCATTTTCCTCAAAGGAAACTGCCCACTTGGATAATTTGTCCACCTCCATATTCCCCTCCCGCTTGATGTGACTAACTAGAAAGTCTTCAAAGGACTCCAATTCTTTAGAAATAGATTTGACAAAATTCTGAAGATGCCAAGCCTTCGCCCCTGCATCCCTAATTGCTTGTATTATTATTAAGGAGTCTCCTTCCAGGTGTAAATTCCTAAACCCAAGCTTTTTAGCTAGATTAACTGCTAATAACGCTGCTTTAGCTTCCGCCACATTGTTGGTTCCACTCTCTAGCTTCTGTGCTGCGAAGGCAATTGTGTTTCCTAAGTGGTCCCTAAAGATCACACCAGCTCCGGGAGGGCCAGGGTTACCTCTGGCTACTCCGTCAAAATTCACCTTGATCCAACCTTTAAGAGGTTTTTCCCAAACAACCTTATTTCTGTTTTCATTGCATGACTTAACCTTCACCGACCCCAGCCAAGTTTTAATCCGAATACTTGGCCATGCTCTTTGTATTCTACTATCCTCCGAGGAGAAATGGTTGCGAAGATTCTGTGGGTGAGAAGCTTCATTGCTCACCACCTCTTCAATGCTATGCTCAATTCGCTAGGTCAGTCTTTTTAAGGTTTCACTTTTCTCCACAAAGATTCTCCTGTTTCTTTCTTTCCAAAGCTCCCAGATCACCAAAGAGGGCGTCAAAACCCATATACAAGAAAAAAAGGAATTTTTCACCACCTTTGGCCAACTTTCAAAAACCTCTCTCAGAGTCCTTTGCAACGGACTTTGCCACCCCAACTTCTGACGCAAAAAATCCCAACAACTTACAGCCATCTCACACTGTAATAGCAAGTGATCAACCGATTCCTCATCCTTGTTACATAACACACATTTCGTGGGGCCAACAAACCCTAACCGTTTCCTTCTATCACCAATCAGAATTCTACCCTTTACGGCTAACCAAGCAAAGGTGCCTTCTTTAGGAAGAACATTCTTGTTCCAACATAAAAAAATTTCCCAAAAGACCTCCCTCTCCAAGGAGTCCAAAAGATGATAACCAATTTTAACTGAATAACAACCATTGGAGGATCCACACCAAACAAGCTTATCTTCGTTCTCTGAAATGAAGACTTTCCTCTCATGAAGAATTCTCTGCATTCGCTGAATTTGCTGACATGAGAGCCCCTCACCCACAACATCCTTCCACACCCATTCTTGACCAAAAGGCCCCTGCTTTAAAACCATATAGTCACACACCTTGGTTCCCCATCTTTGAGAGAAATAATGTTTAAGAACCAGTATTTCAAGCTCTTCGCCTATGTTTGGCATTCCATCCCATGAGTCTTCCCAGAAACTAGCCTTTAAACCATTACCAATCTGCCATGAGAGATGATTTAATATCACCGGTCTACAAGACACTATAAAATTCCAGATTGCACAACCCTTTGGAGGATTACGAATTGTAAAAATTCTCTGATCTTCATTTGAGTCTAGATATTTTTCTTTAAAATTTTTAACCCACAACAAATTTGGATTAGCATATAAACTCCAAACCAATTTAGCACCCAGAGCTTCATTTAAAAGTTGCCAATTCCTTAGACCAGCCCCACCTCTATCCTTTGCTCTACAGATTTTATCCCACGCAAGCAGCGGGATTTTGTCATCATCACTTGCCCCATTCCAGAAAAAATTCCTCATTCGCTGCCCAATGGAATTTAACACTTTCTTTGGGATTTTTAAGCACATCATAGAGTATATTGGAATAACAGATATAACAACTTTAAGTAATAAAATTCTACCAGCTGAAGTGAGCCATTTTCTCTTCCACCCATCCATTCGATTCAAGCATGAATCCACTAGATCCTTCCAAATACCAGCTCCATTCGCCCCTCCAAACAAAGAGATGCCTAAATATTTATTCGGGAGGGTTCCAACCCTCATTCCAAGGATCCTGCTAATATCCATTTGTCTTTGGACTGGAGTGTTAAAAAAGAAAAAAATTGATTTGCGCCAGTTAATGCATTGACCTAAAGCCAGGGCATATTTATCAAGAGAAAATTTCATCACCTAGGCTTCTTTTAAGGTTGCATCCCCCATCAGAAAAGTATCATCTGCAAACTGGAGGTGTGATATGGATTCAACACCATCCGCAACTTTAATTCCTTTCCATTGGCCTTCACTACATTTGCGGGAAATCAGCCTTCCTAACACCTCCGCGAGAATAATAAAAAGAAAAGGTGATATAGGATCACCTTGTCTGATCCCCTTACATGAGCTAAAGAAACTTTAAGGGCTTCCGTTTACCAAAACAGAAAAACGAGGCGTACTAATGCAACTTTCCACCCAAGTCAGCCATTCAAGCCCAAAACCAAATTTCTCAAGCACTTTTAACAAAAAGCTCCTATCAACCTCATCATAAGCTCTTCTTATATCAAGCTTGACCATCATTTTCTCAATTTTCGCCATTCGAACTGAATGAATGATTTCATTACCAACAATAACTCCCTCAAAGATTGATCTATTTGGAGAGAAACTAGTTTGTTCTACAAAAATTACATAACTCAACACCTTTTTCAACCTATTGGCAATAACTTTTGAAATGACTTTATAGATCGTATTGCATAAAGAAATAGGCCAGAAATCCTCAAAAGAGTAGACAACCAAAATTTTTGGGATAAGGGCAATAAAGGTGTTGTTTAGATCCTTGAGAACGAAGCCCCTCCTCCTGGACTCTTCAACCACCTACTAGATATCATTGGTGAAGATATCCCAGAACTTTTGGAAAAAAATTGCTGGGAAACCATCAGGACCTGGAGCTTTATCCCCCCCTAAGCTGAACAAAGCTTTCTTCACTTCCTTCAGTGAGACTGCCACCATAAGCATTTCATTTTGTGCCTCTAAAATGCAGCTTGGGATGACATCCAAGATATTAGAATTTGCAGAAGAACCAACCAATGTTGCATTATAGCTCTCGGTGAAAAATCTCGTGGCCTCCATATTTATTTGATTAGCATCAATCAAAGTTACCCCATTACCATCCTTGATTGACATTATTTTATTTGTAGATCTACGGACCTTAACAGAGTTGTGAAAGAACTTAGAGTTCCTATCTCCTTCTTTCAACCATGTTTCCCTTGACTTTTGTCTCCAAAATATTTCTTCTCAAGCTAAGGCTTATGAGTATTCTTTATTTAGTTTCTTCTCCAGCTCAAAGTCCTCTTCCCTCATCCCATGTTCAATTACCTTAGTATGCAAGGCATTTAAAAGTTCCTCTAATCTTAGTTTTTTAGTGAAGATATTTTTGAAGGATTCCCGATTCCAAGTTTTTAATTTCTCTTTGATGTGTTGTAGCTTTTTAAAGAATATGAAAGCTTTACAACCAGAGCGCTTTGGAGCATTCAACCACCACTCCCTAATCAGCTCCTTGAAGCTATCCGCCCGAAACCACATCGTTTCAAAATTAAAGGGGCATTTGTCCGGGGTAGACTCCTCTTGGATCCTCAAACTGATCGGATAATGATCTGATCCAGATATCGGGAGGATCTCCGCCTCACAAGACCAATTTTGTATTGCCCAATCGCCTGCCAGGAAAAATCTATCTAATTTTTCTGCAATATTGAGAAAGCCCCCTCTTCTGTTAGTCCAAGTGAAATCACCTTTCTTAAAATGTACTTCAATCAGCCCATTATTTACTACAAAATCACAAAAGTCCTACTGACTTTGTCCAGCCCAACACACCCCCCCAAATTTATCTGATGGTCTCATTATCGCGTTGAAATCACCACCTAGAAGGAACATTCTACCTTCTTCTTCACTTAAGGGCCTAGAGAGTTCTTGCCATAAAACCTTTTTCTAAGTTGATTTGTTGGGACCATAAATGTTGAGGATGGAGAAACAAGTTCGCAGCTGTTTCGACTCCACCATGAACCATTGCCAGCTCGTTTCCTGTCTCACAACTTGAACATCTACCACAGAAGCATTCCAAAGTAAACCCAAACCCCCAGAAGCGCCTTCAGCACCGGACAAAGAACAATTCCAACGAGCAAAGCAATTTGAGAAGAAAGAAAATTCTGATTCCTTAATCTTTGTTTCTTGGAGCATAACTAAAGCCGGTCTCATTTGATCAAGACACCTTTTGATCAAACGAATCTTGTTAGAGGCATTGCAGCCCCTGACATTCCATGATAAGATTTTCATGGCTGCCGGGGAAAGGCATAGCCTTTCCCCGATCTCAATTTACTTTGACCAGCTACATTACCAGCCAATTCCAACCTCATCCTGTTTGTTTTAGGGCCTCTCCTCTTTTTCTCACCAAACTTAATTTTACTGTTTAGGGCTAATGTTTGGTCGATGGTTCTCTTTTCAACAATGCCAATGTTGTCATGCAGACCAAGGACATCTTCACCACTATCATCCTCATTTGAATATGACTCAGAGGTTGCATCTTCCATATTCCCTCCACTGTCTCTAACCCCTTCAAAGGCACTATCTAAGTTTCTTATTGGGGATATGGGAATATCCTTATAAACCGGTTCTTCCACCTCGTTTCCACAACCACCTGCCAGAGATGATTTTCCTGAATTGCCATCTAGATCTTCATGGATTTGAGGTGGTTGTTCCCTTTCCTCAGTAAGTTGTTTTGCTATGTTTTGTAGCATCCCCATCTCCCTTGAGGAGTCCACCTTAGGATGGGAGTATGAGTGATTAATATTGCAAGGAAAGTTGACACTTTTCTCTTTTTCATGATTGAGATTCTGTTCCAGGGAGTGTGCACTTTCATTCTGAGGTAAGTCCTCCTGTCTTACCAAGAAGATATTATCACTCCATATATCTTCCAAACCCATTAGAGACCCTAAAGCATGTTCCATTTCACATCCTTCCTTTAGTATAGGAGTTACCCTTTTGGTTTTTTCTGGGTTGCTAGATTGTTCCATTTGCTTCAAGGGTTTCTCCTCATAGCCATCGGCAAAGAGGGAATCTATTTCCTTTTTCTGGATTCCATCCCAAGAATTTACCATTTCCATTGTATTAGAGGTGACACAAGACCTCTCCATTTCCCATTTCTTAGACCCAAAGTCTTCCCAACCCCTTGCCTCTAAGAGGTTTATTATCTCCTCAGCTAAAGAGTTTTGAGCTAGACCCTTTCCTTTTTCGCAAGAATTTATGCTACCCTCAGAAAGCTCCTTTCCAATACAACTCAAACATTCAAAGGGAGTATCCTCTATCTCTAGCTTCTGACGCTAAATACCTTCCCCTGACTTCAGTTCTAGCATTTCTGGTAGCGAGTGAATCCCCTGCCGCATTACACAGATCTTAGGGTATATGCTAAAATCTATTTTATCCACTGACTCTTCCGACTTTACAAAGCCCCCAAACTTACTACCTATCTTTCTCAATGTTTCCTGGTCCCAATACTCTTGAGGAAGATTTTTTAGTTTTATCCATACAAGGATTTCCTCTACCCTTGTTTCATTGGGGTTAAAATTCGGAGTCCAATCTTTTATGAAAAACCCTATTCCTTCCATTACAAAAGGGCCACTATTAATGATCCATTCCTTATCCTATGATGTTTTACAAATTAAAAGATAAAAACCATTCTCCAGGGTTTTAAGATCACACTCTTTCCCCCAGTTTTGGTCACACCATGCCCAAATTTTTGTGAATGCAGGCCATTTCCCCCCCCCCCATTTCATAAAAAAGGCCCCAGCTTTTAAAAAAAGGACCGAATCACTCCATTCTCTATTATCCAAAAGCAAAGAGGTCACAGTTGCATAGGAGATACTCGGCATGACTTGACTTGAGCCAGCTTTTTCCACTTGTGTAATGCCCCGCCACACAACCCTAGGGGAAGTTGCAATTTACTACACAAACAAACTAATTTTTTTTTGAAAAGAACAATTAACATGCAAGTACACTAACCATTGCCAACCAATCCCCTAAGGTTACAAGACTAAGTTACTTAAACCCAAACAAGAAATATGAATTAAATTCATAACAATAAATTTACTTAACAAATAAGTTTGCATACATTCCAAACATAATACTTTACATCAAAGAATAATAAATACCACATGATTTCAAATAACAATTAATTTACAATAAGATTACAATGCTTATTCCCCGAATGAGATAAATCCAATAATCATGATAACATATTACAAAATCCGCCTCAATAACAATGAGGGGTAATAAAATACAATAACCAACTGAAAGGATAAAGCATAACATGAAACTGGATCCCACAGGCTCTCCAACTGGAAATCTCATCCAAAGAACAACAACCGACCCAACGGATTGAGATGCACGTTCCACCCAACCATGTGATACCCACAGGCTCATCCCCCGTGCTAGGAGATAGTAACAAGGAATTCCTATACAAGACCATCCACCACTAGACATAGGATAACTAACACTGACACAACCAATCACATGAACCATACAACCATAAGAATAACACAAGTACTACTCCAACAATCACTGACATAGGTCACATTACTTCTAGAAATAAAGCAGATCAAGAATGATAAGAAGACCATGCACATAAACCCAAATACCAACTGTTGTCGTAGAAAGTGTCATCACACAGCTCATCATGGGATATCCATATGGGAATTTTCCTAGGCTCCGACCCCCACTATGGGTTGTCCTGATGGCCTCTACCGAATCCCGACACCCATGCTCACTCATGCGGAATCAAATACCTCTCGTAAGGACAAGATAGATGACCTTGCCATTCCAGGCCTTCCCGTCTCATCCCAAGTTTATACAAGCCCTTGCATCCATGAGTGAGGCTCAATTATCTTAATTAGTGTGAAATACTACCTAACATCTAAGTACATTGATTTAGTTTTCACTTGATTAAACCACCTCTGAAGGTTTCCCAGATTACCTCTTTGGGCTCTGGCCCCTAACAAAAGCCACTCTTCTACTTGACAACATACCAAACAAAACCAATCATCAAGAGAATCCCAAGTGCATACCAATACGATAAAACCACTCCAACTCTAGGAGGAACATAGATAAAACTCACTCCAAACACTAGAGAGAACAAAAGTCAAAACTCTCTCCAAATACTGGAGGAAACAAGGGTACAAAAACCACTCCTTCCACAGGAGGCACAAACTACAAAACCCTTTCCTAATCCCAAGGAGGCACAAACCGTCTCCGTTCGTGAAAACCGGGTAAGACAACAAAATACCACTGTACACACTTCCCAAGGCAAAACAGAGGTTGACGACTTAACGACAACTCATACCAATAAACGAACCCCCTATCTAGAAGACTTTAAAACATTAACTCCATTTCCACAACATTGAGGATGAACAATTAAACACTAAAAGCATTTTAGACAATTAAATAATCTAAAGTTAGGATTTCCTAAATCCAGTCAATCACAGTCCTCATTACTTACATTTATCCAAACAAATACACCAAATTCATTCACAACATTAAAGTATTTAAAAACCAATCATCTACTCTAAGTTTTACAATTATATTCCATAATCAGACAATTTAATAAATACAGTCATCTGACTAAATTAAATCAAACTTTAACTCTAAGTTTCACAATTAAATTCCATGATCAAAAAATTTCAATAATAAAACATGTTAATTAAAATCAATTAACCTATATTTCACTTAGCATTAACAAATCAACTAAATCCCATCTATACCAAAATACAATTATATGTATAAACCAAAAATACAATATACATTAAATATATAAATACGTAAAAGTATATATTAAATGTATATACAAAAATATATATTTATTTATTTTAAATATTTAAATCCCAGATACAAACAATTTAATCAAACTAAATACTCAACTTATATATATATATATATATAATATATATACATATATACATTATATATATATCATATAAAGATAAATAACTTACTATTTAAACAAATATTATTTAAATATTAAATAACATTATATATATATAATATATATATATTTATAAAGATAAAATAAAAATAAAAAACAAAATTTTAAATTTCGTTTGAAAGAAGGGAAAGCCCTAGGGTGCGACTGCCACGCAGCCTCCCCCGTGGGCGGCACTGTGTGGGCAACGCCGCTACCCATAGGTGGCTGCGCTGCTTCCACACAACGCCTCCCATGGGGGGTGCTGCGTGGGAGCAGCGCCTCCCACATGGGCGGCGCGGGGGTGCAGGGCTTCGGCCCTGCCCTTCATGGCACAAAATAAAATCTTCATTAATTTTTTTTTTTATAAAAAAATAAAACCACGGCCATAGAAAACGCGAAAATAGGGGTGCAAAAAAAGGGGTAACCTTGTGTTTAAAAAAAAAAAAACAAATATAAATTTCCCCTTTGTTTACCAGAACAAGGAATAATATAACACAATATATTTATAAATATACTTGTGTGTATAATCATATATAAATGAAATATATGCTTATATACACAGGTATGCTTATAAATTTTATAACCAGAAACTTCATTTATAAAGAAATTGTGCAAATGATCAGCATAATTTGAAAGAACAGAAATAAATTTGTCCCACAACAAAGGTTTTTAAATGAAGTTTGAAATGGAGATTTTATTTGGTTTTCTTCCTATTTCATTGTGTAAGTTTTGTTTTGGTTTTCCTTTCAAAATCTATCAACAAATTTGCAAGATTTTAAATCATTTTTACATGTTTTCTTTGCATCTAAAATGGCATTCAAAAGCTTTCAAACAACAACAAGAAAATGAAGATTATTGCAAAACAACAAGGAAACAAGAAATAAGAGTGAACCTGATGTTTTCTCCCAAATGCTTGAAGCTTCAACAATAGTGATCCAATCTCCAATATCAGCCACAGCCAAAGCAAATTCTCCACCAAAAACAAAAATTGCCAAACAAATGAAATTTTCATTTCTTACATAGAATTTCCCCAAATTTGGTCAACCCCCAAAAATATCCCACCCACTAAATTTATTGGGCTTTTGGAGGATATTTCCTATTTTCTAAACTTAAAACAAATTTCTAATTTCTAATTCAAATGTTATGCATTTTTCAAAATTCTTTAAAACAAAAGAATACCATCTTTGCAAATAATTTACTTTATCAGCAATTTTCAAAAGTGAAATTAAGAATACATTTTTCATTTTATTTATTTATTTTAATTTAATTCTTATTATCCGAACATGATTTCTACTTTGATTTTAATTAAATCATAATATCCAATAATTGCCCAAAACAACTATCACATTTAATAAAACACCGTTAATCCAATTAATCAATAAACTCAATCTAAATTTATTAATTAAATCAAATCAATCCATAAAATAAATAACGTTTCAACATTGTAATTAAATACATTTACACATCAATTTAACTGTGCAAGCCATTTAATAACCTCTATAAATTGCAATTAAATAAATAATCAAAGTGAAATGGACCAAATTAACACAAGCAACCTGACAACAACTCAACAACACGCTATGACTAGGGTGACTACTTGGCACGGAAAACCTAGATACTATCTCCCAATCAATTTCTGTTGGTCAATGGACACGCTCAAACCTGTGAACCAGGTGGAGTCGATGTCATGTACCTGTCAACCTGCAAACAAAGAGTACATCGACATGCATATATATATAATATGATCAAACACACCGTGAAGAGGAAATCTCAAAATCGTAGGGCACTCGCAAGCGAGTGATACAATCCCGTCCCTTTCACCAATACAATATCACTAACTGACGCATCTAACATCAATGATATGATCAACAACATAAAACATTGTTAAATCAATTATCTTCTAAGTTAATCCTAAACATGCCATAATGATAACATCAGAATAAAATAGCATCATATAACATATAACATTCACATCGCTTAACAGATAGCAGTCAAGAGTAACCAAGTTCCAAAGTTAAAGCATACTCCGACACAACATACAAAGAAGAACACTGTCGAACAAAAGAGCCAAAACGGAGGGGTGTTACATGTTGCTTCGGTCGCCAAAACTTTCCTTCTATCTGTTTGAAATCAACCCTCTCCGCTAAATGCCAAGACCTAAACTGCTCACCCTTTTGTGGTTGAAATCGGACCTTTCGTCCACCATCGTTCGGGACACCGGTCATAAATGTCTTATTAACCGAAGCCTGCCAAGCCTGATTTGTTTCTGCCCGTCTGGAATTATGGAACTTCCGACCACTTCGTTTATTGAAAGGCCAACGGACTTGAGCCCCTGCGCTATAGTGCAAATCCCTGTGCTGTCAAAAACCCTCCCTGTGTCGACGCTCCGCCATACCTCATTTATTTTTCATTTTATATAGTTACTTTTTTTATTATTTAATGTGGTATTCTCTAGTATAGAAAAGTTATAGTTAATGGTTTATTTACAATATAATATCCATTAGTATCAAATACTTATCAATTGGATATTTACTTGTTTGTATAGTTATTGCTTGATATTCGATCGGGAATAGTGTTGCACATGTAAAGATTACCAATTTGTAATATATAGTAAATATATAGTAAATGTAATATATAAATAATAAGTTATATGCATAAATGTTTTAAATTTTTTTATTTCTAAATTCATTTGAAAACTTATTATAGTGTAGTTTATGTAATATATAAATTATATATACATATATGTAAATTTCAATAGTATTATTATTTAACTTTTAAATATCTAGATATATAGTTACATTGTAAGAATATTATAATTTAATAAATATAATTGTCTTTTTAAAAAGAATATTAACAATAATTATTATTCATAAGTAGAATTGTAAAAATTGATAAATTACCACTAAAAAACATATATATTATTGCAGCATAGGGTTAAACACTGACAAAAAACATATATTATTGCAGCATAGGTTGTAAGATACAACTCAACATCGTCAATCAAATGGCAATGGAGATTATTGACATCTCCAGTAGTTCCAGTGGACCTATGTTGTTAGCCAATTCGACACCGTCAATCAATGGCAATTGAAATTCTACAAGTCGGATACAAGATTTTGCAAATGACATTACAGTTAGTTGCCTTGACTTGGTACAACAAGCGAAGGCCACTCTTCAAAACATGCAAAGTGTCCAAGATTTGGACATTCAGTCAATGGAAGTAACAGTACATGAGTTCCATTCAACTTGTGAGAAGTTGAGTTCCTTTTGTACTTTCCTTCGTGAAATGAAAGCGGATGAGTTCTACGGACAAGGTGGTTCTATCTACATTAAAGAAGCGTTCCATAATTACTTGAACCATGCCTAAGACATCTTATCGCTATAAATGTGTACGTATTATTTGATATAACGATATAACTCTAGCTTTTACCAACTTATGGATAGTTGGATATTTTGTAACTCCCTTAAAGAAATGTAAGCTCCAATATACTGTGAGCAAGGCACTTTGCCTTTTAATAGAAAGATCCAATATGCCACCTGCTACAATACCATGTAACACATTTTTTGCTTCAAAAATATGTATACATACTTTGTTCTCTCACTATCATTTTGCATCTTGGTTCTTGACTTTTTCTTTTGTTTTGTATATCTTTACTTGACCCATATATCTAAATTCCAAAAACAAATGGCATGTTCAATTGCATATAATTAAGAATAGTAGTTTGCATATAATGTGTTGCAAACCTTTCCTCATATCACTTCAACTAAATTCCTTAAATTTAATCACTTAGTAGAATGTCGCTTTTCCACCTAAATTCCTTAAAATTTGATCACTTAGTAGAATGCTAATACTGTATTCACTTCCATCCTTTTAACATATTTCACATTTCTAGTATACTATATTAACATACATGACAGATGTATCCTCAACCAGAATACAATCCACATAAAAATAATGCTCTCCAATAATAGGTTAAAACGTTTGCAAACCAAGTAGCTCTCTTTACTCTTACTGTATTTTCATTCGTTGTTTATCCCTCACTATTAACGCACTAGTTTTATACTCATTTGTTTGAAAGCACGTATACTCTTGTTCCTTTAGCATAGAATGTAGATCTAAACATTTAGAGTGCTTCCAATGTACTTAGATTACTTAATAGCATGAATTAAGAATTAATTTTTTTACTCACTACACTCTCCCTTTTTGTTTTCCTTACAAATGCAACAAGCTACCTTCCAAAGGCCACTATTTTGATATACATACCTATTCAAAATCACATTTACAGGTATTATTCTAAATTTACTTTTACTCTATGTAACTTCTATACACACTTTTATTTAAACTACTACTTGCATGGTCACATTCAACAACATTGTTGCTTTCTGAAATACTATCGAATTACTTAGCTATATTTTATTGGGTATACAACATATTAATTTCGCACTTCACAAAGTATGCTTTTAATACATCATTTAAAGTAAGTAATAGCTGCCACCTACAATTTACTTTTGCAAGGACTAGTTTGCTCTCTTGTCATAATGTTTTCTTTGACTGAGAACGCAATTAAGATGATCCATGATGGAAACGTAGACCTACAACCCCATCTACAAGCAATAGATATTTCAATGTTTGGACATGGGCCTGAACCGACCAATCGCTATATACTACAACTCTCTGATGGGGTGCATAATCAGAAGGATACACTTCCAAAATAGTACAACCACCACATAGATTCTGAAGAACTACAGAAGGGCTCTATAGTTAAACTCATTAAATATAGTTGCCATGTTCTTTGCAATTCAAGGTGAGCCATTGTCACATCCCTCGCATCCAAACTATATGTTGGTTATGCATTTTGAATGCAATGTTAGTTGCAAATAATTGCTTTCATGAGATTACGACATTGATAATGCAATGAACGTTCTTTTATTGTAACTGTAATGTTAACGAACTCCTTATCTTGCAAGTGAATTTATTATTCATATGAAGTTGAATGAGATCATGAGATTTAAATTAAATGCATATTATTTAGCCGTTGAGAACGATCTAACCATAATCCTTGTCAGTGGATGCAGGATTGCCAATGCCACGAGAGAAAGGGAAACATCGTCAGGGAGAGGACATGGTTAACAATGGATCTATTTTATCATCTACCTCGAGTCAGTGTATGACAAGTATCTAAGTCGTAACTTGGTCGTAAATAATTCAATTTAATTAATCAATTACCTAGGCCAATGTAAATATATATATAAATATATATATGCATCTTTTATGATTTAAAAAGAAGTATGAATTTGAATGATAAATGATATAAATAAACATTGGAAACCTTGGAGAGGAACGAACTAATGTTTTAATATTTAAATAACATTGTAAATATTAATGTCGGCATAAAATTGGAAGGAAATCTCTTTGGTGTCGGGGGGGTCTTTGAGGCGGGTTTCTGGAACCTCATCCTCCAGGTGGAGAAACGCCCAAGACTGGGCAGATGAAAGGATTCTTGGAACCGTTGGGAAACTCCTTAAGGAAAATCCGACCTTCATTCTTCACTTTGGTCTTTTTTTTCGTCAGGACGAGCTCTGATACTTCCATCTCTCTCTCGGTGTTGGATAGCGGGTTTCTTTTGGGAATAACGTATTCTCTTGCCGGGCCTGAAGCGAAGTCATATGTGGAGTTTAACAATTCTCACCACCGTATTCTTACATCCTCTTCACTTTTAACAAACCCCGATCTCTGTGCTCGGAATCTGGTCTAGAAGTGGCTTCGCCTTAGTTATCCAAATCATTTACATTCGTCTTTAGCCATTGTTTCGAATACCATCTTGAGGACGTTTTGTGCGCGGCATGGAATCCAGTTGCTTCAAATCCAATCCTTCCTCTCTTGTGGCGGGATTACTTTCTTAGTTGCATCAACTGCGACGGAATACAAAGAAGATAAGTACTTGAAAATGAAATGATATTTTAAATTCTTGGTCAGGTAGTTTTAGCTTTGAATTTGATTCTGGTTATGATCTTTCCTTAAACGGTATGCAATGTTGAATCAAATCCTATTGCCTAACTTGTAAGGCGACCCTCACTTGTCAAGCTATCTTCATGTAGCACCAGCCTTGTTTATTTTATTTTGATTCTCTGACCCGAGTCAAGGCTCGACTCTATTCGTGGTTTATAAATATACTTGGTGAACCTGTGAGGTGTAATTACAAGTCTTTTCTTATTTTTGCAACCTGCACATTCCTTCTTTGAACCTAAATTTGGATATGCCTTGCATTCGGGTAACCTCTGCCACTGTTTAACATCTGGAACTGAGTAGAGTGGATATCTTGAAATTGTTAGGAAAAGTATTCTGTCTTTGAAGCCGTGAACCACACTTCTTTTCTCTGTCAGATGATCTGGACAGGCTACGAGATCTTTCTTCTTCTTAGTCTGAGTTAAATCTGAATAGATAAATTAGAGACTACTGGACATAACCGGTATAACGTCAATTTAATTGGTAAACTGATTGGTGAATAAATAAAAGACAATCTCATTATGGAGTCTTAGCCTTGTTCCTTTCTTTTGAATTTAGAAATTCTTTGGGTGATCGTATCCGTTCATTAAAAGGAGATTTGGAAACCCAAAAATGATGAAAATTATAATCTTCTCTTCCTGCAACCATCTTTTGTAGGACAACCTGTCTGTTACCATGAACCCTTATAATCAGTATTGACTCTTGGATGTGATCCGAGTCTTCTTTCTCTATAAAGTTTGTTGATCTGAGAACACACATCCCCTAACCTAATATCTAGTATAGTGTGGAAGACGAGTATCATCCGTAGATGTTGTGCTGCTAATGAATAACATCATATTTCCAATCAAAGACTTGGCAGTTTATATATATATAAATAGATGTATCTTAGTACCACTCATTTTAAGGGCAGGTCTTTCATCCTTTCTTCAAAAGCTTATACGGTAATGGACTTTGTTGTTAACATCTGAGAAATTCCTTGAATGGAAACCGATTTACTCTGCCATCTAAATTTGTAAGTAGTCCAAAATATCTTGAAGTTTTCATGAGCATTATTTCACTTTGTCTTAAATGAGTTCACGCTATTCATAAATGTTGAATTGGTTAAGGGCATACCTCTTCTCTAATCCGAGAACCTTAACTAGCTTGTAATTGGGTAAGAACTGGAAGGACATTATATCGAATCAGTTAAATTTCTCTCTCTATACACATTACTTAACTAGGAGGTTAACCATAAAATTTAAGAAAAGATTGAGAACCAAATCTGGACTGAGGACAGTCTTAAACGAATTCAAATAAGTAATCTTTCCACTCTGTTTTGGGTATCAGAGTTGGCACCGGTCTCTCTCATACAAAGTTTGATAAATCTGGAGAATCCTTACGGGTGCCAAGACTTTGACTTCTTCACTTGTCATGTTTTGGCTAACATATCATTTTTCAGTTGCAAAAGTTAACCAGACCTTGAAATATAAACTTGGGTCCAAAATACAAAGTTGAATAAAGACCACTTAATGGAATATGTCGTAGGTCATAGGTGCTCAATGAAAACATTCTTTGTTTAGAGAAGGCAGTTAGTCTTAAGAGAAAGTGAAAGACGTGAAGCCGAGTCTCTCTCTTCATGAATAGATGCTTAATGGTATCAGCTTAACCTTAATCTAAGAAATGAACAATAACCGAATCAGTTGATGCAAGATTATAAACTTGTTCTAAGAATTATCATGTCGAGTAAGGGTGAGAGAGCTGACGGCACAGGAGTGCCAGAAATATCGGCACAGGAGTGCCAGAAATATAAAAATCCTTGGCCAAGGTACGATGCTAGATTCAGCATCTGTCAGCTATCAAGTACCAGATATACCACTGATCAGAGAGGCCTTCTAGTTGGGAGGTACCCTTAGTTAGGTTGATCAGGAGGTATAGGTCCTTGACACCAGGCTTAGAGGCATGATGATAATGTGATCCATGTTGATTATCCTCGTGAAGGGCGGGTTCTTCAGTTGAAGAAACTCGGGAGACCAGTAGGTCTCGGTTGGGTGGTAAAGCCCTTGATGATATTTCTCTTTTTCTCAAGTGTTGATGATCAGCATTTCAGTTTAATGATGTCTACATAAGGGTTACCTACCTCCGCTAATTCAGGTACAATATATGTTCATTTGGGTACTTTATATGCTACATTTACTGTTATGTAATTAATGTATTGCTCAAAGTAGATTTGAATGGAAAAGATTGACAGATGATTTCATTACCTTGTTATGAATGGAAGTTAGTTAATGATGCCCTAACAGTTACTCTTTAGTTTGTTATTATGTTTGATGAAACCCTAGTTAGACAATTATTTATTTATTGTTCATCCGTGAAAAGGTTGGAGGAAATAGTTAGTTGCCTTCGTTTCAGCTGAAACTGAAAACTCACAAGATTAGTTGTTTTTTAAATCAGTTGGAAACAAATTGGAAACCCTAGTTTCGAAAAACAAGTTAGTTGCAATTCAGTTGAAATTTGGTTGAGAGTTGAATTATTAAACTGTAGACTTGATAGGTTGTTACAACCATCGTATTTTAGTAATTTGCTACAATGTGCAAAATCTAAAAGTCTTGAACTCCATTATTTCACATCTTGTCCTATTGATAATACTTCTTCAGTGTACACTCATAGGTGGATTGTCATATTAGAATTAGAAATCATATGTGTGTAGCAAGATATCATTGGCAAGCCTGCCAACCTCTTTGAACAACAAACCCAACAAGTACAAGGCACGTCTACAAGCCTTGATGACAATGTTATAGTACTGCAACCACCTCTCCTGACAAAATATTCCTTGACTAAGGATGCAATCAAGATGATGAATAATGGAAACCTAAACTTGCAACCCCATCTATAGGCATTAGAAATTGCACCGTTTGGCCATGGACTCAAACTGGTTGATCAATATGGATTGGAGCTCTCCGATGGGGTACATAAGCAAAGGAAACACTTCCAACAAAGTACAACCAGTGCATAGCTTCTAAAGAACTCCATAAGGGATCTATACTCAAATTGATAGGATACAGTTGCCCTGTTCTTTGCAATTCAAGGTGAGCCACGATATTTGCATGCTCTTCTACAAAATTCACAACTAACAACTTGTAGCCTAGCATCCTTTATCCACTATGCCACATTTGATTGTACTCAAAATACTTACTCGTTTTATCTTTGTAGGTGGATAGTCATCTCCAAATTAGAAATCACATGTTTGCAACATGACATAAATGGTCAACCCGCCTACCTGTTTGAAGAGCAAGTCCATAAAGAAACTTCTATAAACTCAACTGCTCCATCTACGAGCATGAGTAACACTCCTATGGTAACAAAGCCACCTGCTCAAAGGTCACTTTTTGGGTTATCCTCTTCCCTACAAAAGAAAGACCCTCCGTCCAATATTACGCCTATTAGAAATTTGAATCCATTTCAAACAAGGTGGCTTATAAAGGGTCGTGTTACCATGAAAAAAAAGATGCACCACTTCAACACACAGAAGGGACAAGGGCAGGTCTTCTCTTTTGATATTGTTGATTGTGAGTGCACTGAAATATGAGTAACATGCTTTAATGAAGTTGCAAACCTTCATTACATGAATGTACATTTTGGAGAAGTATATACAATATCTTGTGGGACTATTAAGTTAGCTAATAGGTTGTACAACAAATTGAATAGCCAACTTGAAATTCTTTTAGTCGAGGAATCCAAAATTTCTCACTCAAAAGATGACCTTGCAATTCCCAAACATAAGTTCTCTTTCACACCCTTTAAGGACATTTTAGAATTGAACAATAATATCCTTGTTGATGTTATTGGAATAGTCATTTGTGTGGACCCAAGCTCAACCATAAGGAGGAGGGATGGGACTGAAGTTCTTCGAAGGAGCATCAAATTGATAGATACCTCTTCATCTACCATTAATATTACTTTATGGGGTGGGGTGGGGTCCAACAACTGAAAAGGAAGGCAAGCAACTGTAGGAGAGGTATCACTTGAAACATGTGTTTGTACTTGCAATAAAAAATGGTCGTGTCACTGAGTATAATGGCAAGGTCATAAGCACGTTGGCAAGCACCCACCTATTTGTAAACCCAAGAATACGGGAGGCGGAACAACTCAAATCATGGTTTGAACAAAATGGGACTAATGTCACTCCATTGAATACACAACCATTGGATGCACCTCTCGTGCTTCTGAGGAAATCAATTGCTGATATTGAAGAGCAAACTACCAATGTGAAAAAAAACTTTCCAATGCACTCTAAAAGCAATAGTGCAATACATAAAAACAAATTCATTATGTTATCCATCTTGCCCCCTTGACTTAGATGGAAGACAATGTAAAAAGAAAGTTGTACAGAATGATGATCAAACATGGTATTGTTCCAAGTGCAAAGCTACTACTCCTAAATGTACCTATAGATACATACTCTAGCGAAAGCTCGCAAATCATACAGGAATATTATGGTTTGTTGCTTTTGAAGAACCAGCTACCGAACACCTTGGAATCTCTGCAGATAATTTATACATGCTACAATTCAATTCTGGAATATAAACTAAAGCTGAAACCATAGTGAAAGGAGTGTTATTCAAGCAATTTATCTTCACAACCACAAATTCGTATGATTCAAGTGTTGCTCAAGGACGGGTCAAATCAACAATCACAAAGGTCGACGAGCTAGATTTTGTTGCAGAGAATTTGCTCATGTTGAGTGAAATCACTACTATGTGTCATATTGCTAGTGTTTAGATGTACCTCAAGCGCTTATATAATGTATATGAAATTTTGTAACATCTTATATAGTATACTTTCTATACTTTCCATTCCATTCATGGAATTTCAAAATCACATGTGTATTGAATGTATTGCTGCTATGAAAATATGAAAATACTGTGATATGTATCTTCCACCAAATTACTCATGTCTATAGCATACCAATTGTATCTCAACAACTTTTCAAAGAATATAATGATCAAAGAACTCATCAACACTAATGTTTACCTTCTTTAATTTTGTATGTATTTGTAATTTTTCATTTGATAATTATAGTTCATATTTCCTTTACAGATGGCAACCTCTACCCCTAAAAGCATACAATCTCGTAAAAGAACTCATAGCTACTACATGCAACATAAAGAAGAAATCAACATTCACCGTCATTTTGAACGCATAGGAAAAGAAGCAATAGAAGCCAATGCACTACCCTCCTTTTAGTCAAACCAATATAGCATTGAGCCATATGAATGTACATCCCAAAATGAACACACTTCCAACATAGATTTATCAATGTGCACACACGAAACAATGCACACTCGTCAAAATCAATCCACAAGCTTACCACATTCTGAAATTTTTTTTATAGACGCTTCAAAAAGATTTCGTTCAAGACTAGATAAACTATCAAACTTACCAACTTGCACAATTTTACATGAATGCTACCCAGGAATCCATACCAACGCAACACAAACTGGTCTAGTTTTTTTTTAGATGCTTCCGTGAGACAGGAAGACATCGTTTCTCAACAACTAATTTAATGGACCCAGGAGTACAACCGTACGAGCTACAAACACTAACACAAGTCGAAGAAATGTTAATAGCACGAGTCAATCCAATAATACAAGTAACACATGCTCGTGGAGGCCAATACAAATATAGTGGACACACAATCTGTTTCCCACAAGATATCAAAACCATAGCAAAATACTTTCCATATAAAATAGAAAACTTGGATGTGTTGGTGGTTCGAAGAACCAATACAAGAGGTGACCATTATGACTGCTATGTAAGTAGGCATGATGTGTGGGGTGCACTGAAATATAAAATCACAAATGACGCATGTTACAAAGATGTCGAGGTGGATTTTTCATCTCTTCGGGAGCTCCCTGATACAAATACAAACATTTCCAATATGCTTCATAACATTAATGCTGACAATCACAATATTGTTGCCCTAGTCAGTGCTTCAAAATTTAACGTAGACTCACCTGACACTGAATTCACTTGCTCCTCATCCTTCATGGCTAGGCTACCAAATAAATGCCGTGAACTAGAAATCATAAAAGAAACATTGCAAGTTAGAGATCACAATCACACCATTATAGAGTGGCCAACACTTGAGTCATCACCAATTAATGAATACAATACTAAAGGACTTCTAGACATGGCTTTCCCTTCTTTGTTTCCCAATGGTAGTGCATTACATTTACAACCTCGCTATAGAAAAATCAAAATGCATGAATATATGTTGCACCTAATGAGGTTTCATGATAGTAGATTTGGAAGACATCCAAGGTTTAGATATTTTGTCTTGAATCTATTGATGCGTCACCGAAGCCAAGGTGTTGCCTCCATTTTTGTCAAGAAAAATGTTGAGGACTACATACCAACTACCATAGACAGCCTTCATCTCCATATACAAACATTGCCTGACACTAAACTAGCCGAACAACTGATGCATTATGGATCATCCCTTAGAGGGAAAGGAGCATATTGGAATAAGTCTCGTGGTGAATTATCAAACATGATCAACCAAATAGGCTCCCCGACACTTTTCTTCACCTTAAGTGTTGCAGATACCAAATGGCTTGATTTACATCAACTATTTACAAAGGGGGAAACTCAAACATCACTAAAAAATAAAGATCGCATAGATAACATTGTTATGAACCCACATACCACATCCTTATACTTGCATCAAAGATTCACAGCGTTTCGTGAAGAAGTCTTAGAGAAGCTATACTGCGCAACAAACTATTGGTATAGATATGAGTGGCAACATCGAGGGTCTACATATGTACATGGCTTCCTTTGGCTTGAGGGTGCACCAAACATGGACACACTTAACTGGAGCAATCATGCAGATGTAGACATAGCAAAATCATTCTTTGACAGATATGTTAGTGCTTGGAATCCTCGAAATCTAGGAGATAGAAGCAACACATTCCACTGGTCTTCGCAAGACAAACCATGCTAACAACACTCAAAATATTTGCTACAAACACATTTACTGACTATGAAGAGTTACTTAACCGTGTCCAGAGGCACACCAAGTGTTTGGAATCAACTTGCCTTCCCAAGAAAGGAAACAACATGGAGTGTCGCTATAGTGCACCTTGGCCTGAATGTGCCAACTCTTTGTTGTGCAGTGACGAAGATGGAAAAATAACCTATTGCCCTACACGTAATGACATGATAGGTTGAATATACATAGTCCACAAATCCTTTCCATATGGAGGGACAATATGGATTGTCAGCCCATGCTTTCAAAAACACTAGTTCTAAAGTACGACGAAAATATCGCGAGTGAAGAAAATCGAAAGTACGCGCGATACCATTGACGCATGTAGCCATGTCAGCGAGCACCAGACAAAGGCACTTCCGGCATGCAAAAAATTCCATGTCACGGTATTGTTGATCATTGATATAGGTGCACGAAATGTGCCATATATGTTGCAAAGCTATCACTTATTTTGTTGTAACCGATGGATTATGGCGGCAATGTTGGTAGAAAGAGTTTTCAATGGATCCCGTGGAAACAATTTGAGGAAATAAAATACATTGGAACTGATCTACATCCAAAGCCACAGCGATCCTCTTCCATGGGATAAAGTAAACACTTCGCGAGATACTGCATGAACGGTACCGTTCTCACCAAGTCGCCAGAGTACAGTGGAAGAAAGGAAATGAGAGGAAGCCAATTATGGGGTGGGCTTTCCCCTCAGTTTCTTTCATTTAGGAGTTTGACAGTTTCAAGCCATTTTAGTTAGATTATGAACTACTTCATGATTTCACAACATTAACAAACGGTGGTATCGAGAGAAAATTCAAACACCAGAATGCGAGGATGAATTCTGTCAAATATTATTGGCATGTTAGGCCGCGGATTGATGAAAATAAATTAAAGAGGAAGAGAAGCCGGAAGATGAAAATAATATAAATGATAAGTTAGGTGAATGGATGAGTTTCTTGCATCCCTGAGGTGGGACTCGGTACTGGCGGAATTTGAATTTCCTTAATATGCTTGGAAGGCCGTGACTGCAGATTCCACAAGTGGAATGCCCATACAATACCTCCCATATCCACTCTCTCCCAAACAACAACTCGCTTTGACACTTGTTTTGGACCACTACAGTTCTTTTGAAATAGAAAAAACCATTGTACATGATCATACAAGGCACAATAGGAACAGGGAAATCTCATCTTATTCACTGCATTAAACACTCCCTTTCCAATTTAGTGCCACAAGAACATAGCCCGCTCCTTGTTGTTGCTCCTATAGGAATCACAACATTCAACATACATGCCTCAACTATACATTCAACCTTGAAGATTCCAATAAAAAAAATGCAACCATTGAAGGGTCAGTCACTTGCAATGTTCCAACATAGAATGAGACACATAAAATACCTCCTAGTTGATGAGCTAAGCTTTGTAGGCCCAAAATTACTCTTGAAAATCGATACTAGACTACGTGAGGCTTTCCCCCACCAACAACACTTGTGCTTCGGTGGAAGATCTATCATTCTTGTAGGCAACTTTGCACAACCACCCCCTGTTATGGACAAACCTATATATGTCGCCCACACAGATGCGAAATCCCTTTGGGAACAATTCACTCTTGTTGTCACACTAGAAAAAATATCTCGACAACATGGGGACACACAAGCTCAAATTGACTTTCAAAGAACTCTAAAAAGCATTCGTATTGCAGAACCGAGTGAACAAGATTGGGAGCTACTAATGCGTCGCACAAACAAGGAGCTATCACACAAAGAAAACACATCTTTCGACCTAGCAATGCACCTGTTCCTAACCAATGACTTAGTTGGAACACACAACAAAAAAATGATACAGCTATTAAATCTTCCTATTGCACTTAGTATTGCAAAAAAAACAACCCTACCATCAAAGATCGACAATGATGCTGACAAGCTTCCCCATGAACTCCTACTCTGTAGAGGCCAATGCATCATGCTAACTACAAACCTATGGACTCAAGCAGGCCTTGTAAATGGTTTTGTTGGAGAGGTTGTAGATATTGTATACACGGAAAGCTCCAAACCGCCAGATTTACCATTATATGTGGTAGTAAAATATCATACTTACAATGGCCCACCTTGGAGCATCCATGCTCCAAAAACTATTCCTATATCACCCATATCACTAGGTGCTCAGAGGCAGTTACCACTTTGCAGTGCATGGGCGATTACAATACATAAATCCCAAGGAATGACGATCAAAAGAGCAACTGATAGATGTAGGAATAGGGCAGGTTAGCACGTATCTGGAGTTAAATCAATACGGGGCTTAGGATCAGGCCCACAATTTTACCCAGCTGATCGATGCTCCAAGGAATGAAGAATGAAATCCATTCATGATTATCGAGGGGAAAAGAAGAGCTTTTGACTAAATTAATTGCTTTTACATGATGATCACGAGTGCACCTTACGATGCTTTCTCTCCAGAAGCTATGTTGTTTTTATCTTGAGCTCTGATATTTGATATACATAAGAACTTACCACCGCATTTGCAATCACATGCGGTGGAATAATTCCATTTCTCCTGCTCCACAAATGAACGCTCTGGTGGTGGAATCTCCCAAAGTATTGATTCATTTTCGGACATGGGACTTTATCGCATTCGCGATGAGATATTGAACGCTTCCCATACCTCCGTGAAAATACAACCAATTACCACAGCGCAATTATACCAAGTTGGTCATGTCAAGGAACGCCAAACCAAAGAAGATTTAAGAACTGACACCGCGTGAAGTCAAGGTCTAAAGGTTGAGGCGATCCGATGAGCTAATATCCATATTACCACTCTTCCATTCACTGGCCGGATGCTCCGCTCTATTATACGTATGGACATTTCTACAAAAAACAAAGTCAACATTTGGGAGACTATAGAGTCCTTATGATAAAATTGCTATCGATGCTACCACACTTCATATCTTCAACCATGATTCACACGTCATCCCATCCACCAAAATAAAGGGGAAAATAAAGAAAAAATTGGACAAATAATATGCAAATGGATACCATAAAATACAACACAAAAACATCCCTACCAACCTCCATCAGTCAAAGAAACTATGGGGAAAAACTCAAGAAGGGAAGAACTTCCATCAAAAAAAAGTCCGACAGTGCACAGGAAAGCTTCAATAGTGACCAAAAAGACATGCACACAGTTTGGCCCAAACAAATCTCCACATCCACCTACCATTGCTCGCCTCCCAAGTTTGGAAAAAAAAATCCAAACCGTCAACCATTTATGTACACCACCATAAGTTGGGACATCCACAATATCCAAATCTCAGAATAACTGTGTGTTGACAACAACACTTTATCATAAGGACTCTTATGGCTCCCTAATCGAGATGTCTGCATCTCAATGAGATTGCAATAAAAAAAAAAAAACCTACATGCAATAAAAGAGGTACATGCATCTTACCCCATCCACAATAGATCCAACACTCCATCCACCTTATCCACACTAAATCAGTTCATCCATGTACCATCTACCAAATCCATGTTTAGCCATTGCCACCCACATTCCTAATCCCCCTGATCTTGATCAACATTCGATGTACACTCCTACAACAAACATCATGAAATATATCCATCTATTCCAAAAAAAAATGTAACGATTCACGTTCTCAATATATTTCTGAGATTCAAACATTGTATAATCACATTGTATATTTACCTACTACTATCTTCTAATGTTTGAAATTGTTTCTTTTGCTAATGATGTCCATACAAGTACTAATTTTCATGTCACTCCCCTTCTTACTTCTCTATATTTCTCTATCGGTATAACCCTTGCACCCCTAGTGATACACAATATATGTATTGTGATCAGATATCATTTCATTATTACTTTACAATGTATCTCATC